>VYZT01061992.1:0-18593 GCA_013400735.1 Pomatostomus ruficeps | reverse complement strand
GTCCTGTCCTGCTCCAGATCCCGTTCCGATCCCGCTCCCGTGTCCTGTCCTGCTCCAGATCCCGTTCCTGTTCCCGCTCCCATTCCTGTGTCCTGTCCTGCCCCAGATCCCGTTCCGATCCCATTCCCGCTCCCGTTCCCGTGTCCTGTCCTGCTCCAGATCCCGTTCCGATCCCGTTCCCGTGTCCTGTCCTGCTCCAGATCCCATTCCCGTTCCCGCTCCCATTCCTGTGTCCTGTCCTGCTCCAGATCCCGTTCCGATCCCGCTCCCGTGTCCTGTCCTGCTCCAGATCCCGTTCCGATCCCATTCCCTTTCCAGTCCTGTCCCATGTCCTGTCCCGCTCCATATCCCGCTCCTGATCCGTATCCCGTTCCCTTTCCCGCCCCATATCCCGCTCCCGTTCCCGTTCTGTCCCATGTCCTGTCCTGCTCCAGATCCTGCTCTCATTCCCTTTCCCATCCTGTCCTGCTCCATATCCTGCTCCCTATCCCACTTCATGTCCCACTCCCGTTCCCTTTCCAGTCCTGTCTTGCTCCATATCCCGTTCCCTTTCCCGCTCCCTCTCCAGTCCTGTCCCGTGTCCTGTCCCGCTCCATATCGCGCTCCTGTTCCAGTCCTGTCCCGTCCCATGTCCCATCCCGTTCCCGTTCCAGTCCCATCTTGTCCCATGTCCCATTCCCGCTCCAATCCTATCCCGTGTCCCCTCCCCTTCCCGCTCCTGTCCCATGTCCTGTTCCCCTATCCCATGTCCTGTTCCCCTATCCCATCCTCTCCCTGCTCCTGGCCCGTGTCCCGCCCTGCTCCGTGTCCCGGTAGGTGAAGGACCACGCGGCCAGGGGTGAACGCCGTTTAATGGAGCACTGATGATGAACAGATCCTGAACTTAAAAGCCAAAACCATCAAGAAACGTTCGGCTGTCCCTGCCCACGCTGGGGGAACGGCTTCATTCCCATTCCCTCACGGCCCCGGAAAACAAAAACTCTGCTGTTGGAAGGAGGGCTCGGCCCCGTGTCCCAGCTCTGCCCCCAGTCGTTCCAAGGAAATCCCAATTCCCTTGCACCTTGGAACCGACGCTGCCACGGCTCTGTGACGGGGACACACGGCATCAGGAATTCCTGCGTTCCAGCAGGAAATCTGGAATTTAAGGCACGAAGGGGGCTTGTTTTTCACCTGAGTACGGTGCTTTTGGTCTGGAAGAAATGCCAAGCGTCCAACTCCTCCAACTGTCCCGGTAGGAAACGCAAAACCTGTAACCCCAAAACTGTAACAGCCTGTAACTGACGGCCCAGCACTCTGGAAAGCTCTGGAAATCACCCCAAAACTGGAGAGGTTTTGGGGCAGGCAGGTTCTGGGTGAGAGCCTCACTGGTGAAACCTGGTGCTGTGGGAATGAACTTCCTCCATCACCATCAGGACCTGGATGTGCCCTGAACTGGAGGCAACTCCCAAATCCCCAAATCCAAGGATTTCTGGTCCTGCCTGATGGTCCTGTACAAAATGAGTTTGGAATTCTTCAGCTGGGATTCCTGACTTTTTCCTTCCTTAAAACACAGTCCCAGGGGACTGCTAACGGAGCAGAACAGATCCTCAAAACCCAACAGTTCCACAGAACAACCAAACGGAAGCGGAGAGGAGGAGAACTCCAGACACGTGGGTGCTAAAACTCTTCCTTGGGCTCGCTGAGCTTCCTCCTCTTGGGCAGCACGTCCTGGCTGGAGGAGAACTCAGCCTGGTCAACCTGCCAAGGAAAAGGAATCCATGGAATTCCAGGTGCTCCGTGTGCCAGAACAGGGCACAGCCCACGCTGAGCAGGACAGGGGTGTGACCTGTCCAGAGCCTCCACCCAGATGTGCTGGGCCTGCAGGAACACCTGGCAGAACTGACCAGCTGAAGGAAGGCTGGGCTGCATTCCTGCTGGGATGTATTCCTGCTGTCACAGCTGCATCAAGGAGCTGTGTCCATCAGGAACTGCAGCACGGGACAAGGAGTCCTGAGTTCAAACTGAAAGAGGGGAAACTGAGGTTGGATACTGGGAGAAATTCGTCCCTGGGGGAGAAGTGAGGCCCTGGCACAGGTGCCCAGAGCAGCTGGGGCTGCCCCTGGATCCCTGGAAGTGCCCAAGGCCGGGCTGGACGGGGCTGGGAGCAGCCTGGGACAGTGGGAGGTGTCCCTGGGACAGTGGGAGGTGGCCCTGCCATGGCAGGGGTGGCTCTGGGTGAGCTCTAAGGTCCCTGCATCCAAACCATTCCAGGATTCCAAGGCAGTGCCGGCCGTTCCACTGCACAGCCCCGTCCCAGGAGCAGCAGCAGCAGCAGGAGGGCTCTGCACCCTGGAGAGGCTGCTCAGCACCCGACACCTCCTGGGAGCTCAGGGCTGCTTGTTCTCACTCTCCCATGAAAAGATGACAATGAACTTTTAGCTCCACAGTGCTTTTGGTTATTTAAAGCAATGCATTTTGTTTAAATCTCATAAATTTATTATTTATTATTCAGTAAAACCTCTTTGAAAAAGACACAGGGATGGCGAGCAAGGGACAGTGAGCAAACAGAAAAACATTCTCTTTTTTTGTGACATCACTGAGTGTGAAAAAACACTGAATATGAGTGGTTGGAAGTAGGGAGGGACCTTAGAGCTCATCCAGTGCCACCCCTGACATGGGCAGGGCCACCTTCCACTGTCCCTGGGTGCTCCCAGCCCCGTCCAGCCCGGCCTTGGACACTCCCGGGGATCCAGGGGCAGCCACAGCTTCTCTGGGAATTCCATCCCAGCCCCTCCCCACCCCCTCAGGGAACAATTTCTTGCGTAAAAGAAGAGAGAAGAATTTACCCCACAGGTTTTGGAGAAGGATCTACTCCTCCTAACCCAGCATTCCCAAAATACTGAGACTCAGTGAAGGCCCCCAAAGCCCCACAGAGCCGCAGCTGCCAAGCTCAGGAGCAGCTCAGACAGGGGGGCCCCATGGTCAGACCCCAGCCTGGGCACCCCCTCTGCCCCAGCTGTGCCAGGAGGGAAGGGTCTGGGTCCCCAGGAGCACCACTGCCTGCCACACTGACCTGATCAAACAAATAAAAGGATTTTTCTCGGAATGCAGGAGGCAGAGGCGAGGTTGTAGCTCTGGCCCAGCGTTTCCCAAGCAGAGTCACGAGGGAGCACCTGGTGAACGGCGCTGGGGTCTCTGCTGGCACAAACTCCCAGGGCTCATGGACCAAACCAGCAGGAAACTTGGCTAAATGCTTCCCAACAGGATCTCAACTAAAATTAAGGAATCCTTCCCAACCTGTGCCACCTGCATTGAACCAGCCTCAAACTCTGGGACAGAATTCTTTTGGACGCTGTTGCATTGAATGGGAGTTTAGGAAGTGATGAAAATTCCATTCTGTCAATAGCAAATGCATTCAAGCCCCGAGTTTTATTCACTGTTTGGAACAGAAAAAAGCAGAACTAAAGAAAAATTGATACTAACTATGCAGCTTTGGAATATCTTTCCACTTCTTGTCCTGCTCTCTGACACAATCAGCTCAGACGTTTTATGGGTCAAATGATCAACCTGGAATCAGAAAATAGATTTTGCCTTGTGACAGCAGCAAAAAATACACACGGGAGCCCACAGCAGGGCTCAGTGCTGGGGCAGCCACTGTTCCCTGCAGTGCCTGAGCCAGAATTGAAATATGGGAATATTTAAATGGCGATAACCCGTGGAAGTCACAGCATTTACAGCTGGGTGTGCTGGGCCTGGCAGAGAGAAGCTTGTGCTGGTTTTGCACAGAAAAGCACTCACACCTACCTACAGCTATCCCGTTTTAAGAAACCTTAAGGACCTGTGTGAGGCAGTCCTCCACGTAAAAATGCCACCAACTTCTACATGCAGGGAATAAAACCTGAGTTACAAACTTGAATTTTTAAGTTTCAGTGAACTTCTAAACAAGCTTTGGTTTGTCAGAATTAGCAGTGGAATTCCTATTAGGCAGCTGATTAACATGGAAATGATTTCCCTTTTCACTCAGTAACAGTCACTGCAGCTGTTTGGTTTGGGAGCTGCGTTACAGAGGAACGGCCTTTTGCCAGTGCTTAGAATAGTTTTGGGAAACACCAGGAAATAAAATGTAAAGGAATTCTGTTGCTGGAAATAGCGACTGTGGGAAATAAGGCTTTAGCAGATCACCCATGAATCACTCCAAGGAGGGGAGAACTTCACAGCTCCAGCAACAGCTGAGGATGACAGAGCAGAGTTCTCCTACCTGAGGATTGGAGACACGGGGAGTCTGGAACCCTCCAGCTTCCTCTTCATGAGCTGAATCTTTTCCTGAAAAATGGAAAGAGTTGAAGAGTTAAATAAAGCTGTTCCCAAGAGCACACCAACAACCCCCTGCAAACACCAGCTCTGCCCCGGGGACCACAGCGGGGAACAGGGGCTTCCACAGGGCTCCAGTTCCCTATGCCCAGCACGCCCTCAACTCCACCAAGCTTTAAATTCATTCTTTAATGAAGTCATTACCTTCATTAAAGCTATTTCCTACTCCACCTCCAGCTCCCTCCAGGAGCCCAGGCACACACAGCACCTCTGAGGAGAGGGTTTGGTCCCCAGCTCTTCACACCAAGCCGGAAGCCTCAGGAGCCCGTTTGGTGCTGCAGGACAGGGAAAAGGCCCCGTGGGGCCCCTCTGGCCCAGCTGCTCCCTCCTGAGCCCAGCAGCCCCAGCAGCTCCTGTCCGTGCCCCAGCCCCAGCAGCCAGTCCAGCTGCAGAGCCTCTGTCACTGCCTGCAGCTGCAGGGACAGGCCCCCGAGGGGGGACAGGCAGCTCCAGACACTTGGGTTGCTGTTTCGAATTCCTGCTGTTTTTCTAGGATGCAGAGAGAGGCATGGAATGGTTGTGGAAACAACAGAAGGATTTCAGGGTGACAAATGTGTTTCCTTGTGTCTCTTCATTCCTGTAAATAAAACATCTGCCAACGCCCTAGGACAATAAATTTGCTGGATTTTCGCACGGTTTTGGAACTTTTATGACTTTTTGAAAAAATCAGACACGGCTTCATGTGGTCATTCCAGTTCTGCAGCCTGCTAGCGCTGTCAAGACAAAAATGCTGTTTCCTGCTCATTTCCACCGTCATTTTTGAACAGCATGGAAATGTCAGCTGGTTTGGCAAAGCTGCACGTTCCTTCTCAAAAAACCCCAAACCCAACATTTGAAATGTTTTCTGTACAGCAAATGGGTTCCAGATTTTCTGGCTGTTTCCACACAGTCCCTCCAAGAGGAGCAGATCAACAGGCAGCCATTCCTCCCTCAATCTGTCTGGCAGAAAAGTTCAGGCCGCTGGGCTAAACTGGGAAATGTGAACACAAACCATCCTCTGCTTTTCCTCCTGGTTTATCTCAAATCTGAAAAGGAAGCTCCTGAGATCCCTGAGGACAATGTGGTGTCCCATGTTTTGAGCTGGAGGCAGTCTGGGTCCACAGCACGTTCTGCCTGTGGCCAGGCTGGGGAGCCAGGAGAGTTATTTATTTTTATAAATAGATAGATTTTATTCACAGAGTTAGGAAAAACACTTGAGGAAACTCATTTTTCTGTGACTCATACTAGAAAAACCACTTAGCTAGAACTTGTGCCTATTAAAGTTTTCCTGCAAGGAAAGGCCGAGAGAGTTGGGATTGTCCAGCCTGGAGAAGAGAAAGCTCCAAGGAGACCTTAGAGCCTCCCCCAGTGCCCAAAGGGGCTCCAAGAGAGCTGCAGGAGTTTGGGCACGGTCCTGGAGGGACAGGGCAAGGGGGAATGGCTTTACCCTGACAGAGGGCAGGGATAGATCAGATGTGGGACAGGAATTGTTCCCTGGGAGGGTGGGAGGCCCTGGCACAGGGTGCCCAGAGCAGCTGGGGCTGCCCCTGGCTCCCTGGAGCGTCCAAGGCCAGGCTGGAGCCACCAGGGACAGTGGGAGGCGTCCCTGCCACGGCAGGGGTGGAAGGAGATGAGTTTTGAGGTCCCTCCCAACCCAAACCGTTCTGGGATTTCACTGTGCCACGGCCAAAAAGTTCACGTGCAATTGTCAGAACGCTCCAGTTGACAGGAAAAGGGCAGCAGGACCCCAGAGCACAATCAGCTGGGAAAGGCACTAAAGCAGGAAGCAGCAGGGACAAACACAGAATCATTCACAAAACAAAACATTCTGGTGCAGTCACTGCATCAGGAGCAGCTCCCTGTGGAGGTGTTTCACATGAGCCCTGGCGCTCTGGACTCCTCCACACCCCGGGCTGAAGGTCTGGGGGTGCACAGTGGCGTTCTGGGCTACTGCAGGGGAAAAGGTGGCTAAAAGTGGGGTTTCTGCTCAACTGAAGCCCAAAAAGCTGAAATTAAAAAAAAAAACAAACCCCAGACCACGGGTTTTTGCACAGAGAATTCTGCTTGCCAGCTCTGCAGTAATGAGCTCAACAGTACAAGACCTCTGCAAGCTTAATGTGCAAACTATGTATTATCAAAACCCAAATAAATCAGTAATTATTAGTCACAGTAATAGTAGAAAAAGCAAACAAAAATTATTTCTAAATATAAGCCCCATTCAATTTAGCTTATCTGATAAAACGAAACAGAAGATCAGAATTCCTAACAGTAACACGAAAATACGTTAATCATGATTGAACAGGTTTACTTTTGTTAACCAAGTGCTTCACAGAATGGAGCCCTGATAGGAAATAAAGGCACAGTCATATACGTGAAGAAAATACTGAAAATTTTAATATAGAAAATCGAGGGGTTTGTTTCAGTAGCATCAGGAAAGAGGCACAACTCAGAGACTTGAAAAATAAATACAAAAGTCACCTTGAGCTCCTGGAATATTCACATGATTCTGATCTTCCACGTTATTGTCCAAGACAGGATCCTCCTGGATAAAGAAACAGCTCTGTCACTGCAGACACACAAGAAGGGTTCTACTCAGATGATTAAGGACAGACTTAGTAGATGGATTTTGGGTGGAATAAACTGAAATAAGCGATTGTGACACGGGTTGAAGAGAGGTTTCATCCGTGCTGGGACACATGGCACTGTCCTCATGGCACGAGCTGTCCCTCTGCTCCCACCCTGCTGCTCCTTGTGCTGATGCCTTAATTGCTGGTAAAAATAAGAAGCAGACACAGCAGTATAGGAAAAGGGTATTACCTTGGTTTAATAAGATCTTGGTGTACACCTCCGTTGGAGAGTCTTGGGCGTGCTCTCGTATACAACTTTTATAGACTTTACAAATTAGCATATCTACTTTAAATCCTCTAATGAGTAACTTAACAAGTGAGGTAACTATCCTTTTATTCTCTTCTTTTTAAATGAAACTACAGCCTAGCTCAAAACATGTTCTAGAATCTAGACTCTTTAAGGTTGGAGCTTGTAGTTTTAAGCTAGTAGAGATGTTTTGTCTTCCCCCCTCAGAGAACCCTCAAACTAAACTAAATGTCAGACTACAAAACTATAAACATGCAGTACTAAAGATACAGGGTATAAGGGTAAGGGGTACAGGGAAGGAAAAGGGTATAAAAGGTATAAAAGGTATAAAATGTATAAAAGGGTATAAAAAGGACAAAAACAATCAGGCATCAGTGCACTGGCACTGCTTCAACAGGGACAGGCTGCACAGTGGAGCAGTAAAATTGAGGCAAAAATGGATTACAGACACATTGTCCTGCTTAACCATGTCTGGAAACAGAGGGGGTTATGGCTGACACACAGTGAAACAATAACGGCCTTTTTCTAGATGATCCACCACAAAAAAATCCAAAAAGCTACACAAACAAACACAAAGCTTGTGCTCTTACATGCATCTCCTGGGTCTCCTCTTCTGGATCATCTCTGTTCACCTGGAGCAGCTGAGCAGTCTCCTCCTCCCTCAGGATGTTCTTATCGACGCTCTCCATGCGCTGTTTCTCTGTTGTGATTTGCACTTTCAGCATATGGAACGGCGTTGGCACTTCCCCCACGTTCAGGTACATGGGCTCCTTGTTTAACATCAGCCTCCAGTCCTTGGCCTCCCTGAACCCGGGAGGTTGGTAATCGGGGGGTGTAACTGCAGGGAAGAGTCAGCAAACGTGTTAGAATCAAACACGTTCCCCTAAAACGAATTTTAACTCTTTCCCCCTTTAAATAGAGAGAGTTACTGCGAAAAGGCGTGTGTGGGGAGGGGAGTAATCGATGTTCAGTTTGGAGCAAATGAAGTTCTTTTCATGAGCCCAGTTAAAGCTCTTTGGAAGATGTTGTAGGTACAGAGAGAGAAAACAGCAGCTCTGATTTGTCACTGTCAGGCAGTAACACACTCCAAAAGCACAGCCAGACATTTGGACAGTCATCAAACCAGAACCAGGCTGGCAAACTGTGTTACAGCCTGACATACTTTGGGAACTCCAAGTGTTTCAAAACACACCCAAACCCAATGAAGGCAGTGCCAGGACTGTGTTTCTGCAGTGAGATCACATCCCTTCCCCTGTGAGATTCAAAACTCTCCCGAGAAACAGCCACACATGAAACAACCCCCTTTAACAAGTCCCAGCACCCACAGCGATGACACACTGAAATATCCCTTTGGGTTGCTTCCCGGTGGCTGGGCACAGCTGACAAATGAGGGGACGTGGCACCATACCCTCATCGTAATAGAGGAGTTTCATGGTGAGGCAGACGTCGTTGGGCAGCGGGCTCAGGTTCTGCATCAGGATGTAGATCTTGCGGATGAGCAGGATGCTGGCTTTCTTGGTGTCTGCGCAGGTGATGGTGGACTCTGACCTGTCCTTGCTGAAAATACACAGGGCAGGCAGGTGATTTTCAACACAGAGTAGGTCATTCTGAGTATTGAGAGACAACTGTTCAACAGACTGAGCATGAGAAGCATCCCATGCACTGCCCGAGATCACAAGCACTGCATCCCTAACCCAGCCTAAGAGCTGCATGTTCCCAGCCCCCTGAGAGACCAAACCCTGAGCCAGGGACACCAGGCGAGTTTAGGGATCAGCACCTGGCACCAACTGCTCTATCCTACAGCACACAGTGCTTAAACACCCCACCCGAAAGGAAGAGAGGAAGAGAGAAGGAGGTGAAAGCCCCAGTTCTGTGAAGCCCTACCTGGTTGCTCTCCCTTAAATAAACCCCACTACTGACTTGGACACAAGTGGGTAATGAGAACAAACTTTGTGCCCAAGTGACTCTTGGCATCCAGCGCCAACATTTCCATGCTCCCATTCCACCAGAAGCTGACCCAAATCCCACCTCAGTGCTGAAACCTCTCCCTTGGTTCCCCTGGTCCTCCCAGCCCCAGCTGAGGCACCTGAGGAGCTGCACAGCTGGGCAGGTACCAGGAGTTCTTTCCTTGTGTGTCCCCATCTTCTGGAAGCGCTCCCTGAACTGTGCTGGATTCAAACCTCTCACCCCTCTCCAGCTGGGTATTTCCTGCCATGCTGGGGCCAAAAAAGTAGCCTTACACCTATTTTCAAATTAATCTGACATGAATTTATGCTGTTCCACTAAGGCAACCTAGCGTGGCCAGGAATCACATCCTCTCCACTGGTAAGGAACTGAACCCAGCCCAAGGGCCTGCAGCACTGCAGGCTCTTTGCTTTTAATTTAAGGAGCATTTGATGCAGGAGGGAAGCCGGGAGGAGTTTGTCAGCTATGAACTAACTGTATTTCAATTACTTGTCTTAAAATGAGCCATTTCCCTGCAGCTGTGACTGAGCAGTAAATCCCTGTGGAGGGAGGGGGTCTGGAGGAGATGGGGAGCAGTTCTGCGCCCCAGAGCTCCAGCAGGAGCACAGGGTGCCCACAGCCGCTGCCAGAGGTGACCTGATCGCAGCACACGGAGAGCTGAGCAGGGCCTTCACTCGAGACAAAGTCATGGGGGTTGAGTGGGTGAACTGGTGGGGTCAGTGCCTCTCCCTGAGCTCATTAAAAGCTCCTGAACGTCTCCTTGAGTTTGTGAGACTGACACAGGGAAGTGAAGCTGTGGTTTGGTCCAAAAAGCGTAAAAACTGAACAATAAACAAAAGAATTCTGGAGAGGAATTGGCTGGAGCAGCTTCACAGAATCACCAATTGTTTGGGTGGGAAGGGAACATAAAGCCCATCCCATCCCAGCCCTGCCATGGCAGGGACACCTCCCACTGTCCCAGGCTGCTCCAAGCCCCATCCAGCCCAGCCTTGGGCACTGCCAGGGATCCAGGGGCAGCCCCAGCTGCTCTGGGCACCCTGTGCCAGGGCCTCCCCACCCTCACAGGGAGGAATTTCCTCTGTTCCTCTAACCCAGACCTGCCCTCTGCCAGCTTCAGCCCAGGGCTTCCTTCCCCAGGCTGGGGGTGCCCAGCGTCCCCACAACAACGGCAGCTCCACCCTGACCGAGCCATGGATCACAGCAGCCCTGCTTTGCTAAGTGCAGCTGACATTTCCATTTTTGTGGGGTTTGGGTATTTTCTATCATTTCTGCTAAATGAGGAATTCCATGTGACATTCAGTATCTTCGGGTAAGTAAATCTGGTGTCAAGCTTCACCCCTCAGACATGGAATATCTCAAATATCCTCGTCACAGAGTATCAGACTCTGACACTGAGCATCACCTGGAGTGGATATTAAAATTCTGAGCATAATCAGACAAAATTATTAATTGTACTTTGGTAAATCTAAGCTAGAGGTGTATGTTGATAAAATTAGTCCCAAGCTCCAGAATTTAAAAAGCAAACACCAAAGAGATGAAACGCAGAGTTCTGACACTCAGCTGTGTCCGAGGGGACGGGAAGGCTGCGGAGCAGGGGCTGTACCTGCCGAAATCCAGGAGCGGCCCGTTGTGGGTGTACTTGAACTTGAAGTGGTAACACTCTGTGATCGTCTGCAAGCAAAGCCAGCAATTATTGAACTGCTCAGCCGCCAGGCACCCCCCTGCTGCAACTCTGCTGAGTGATCTATTAACCTGTAAAGAAAATAACTACAGCCCAGCTCCCAGCCACTTACACGCACTGAACACAGGTTCCTAACCCTCTAACCGTTTCCAGTGATAACGCACGTAACTGTCAGCTAATGAAAATGATGATTCTTTTCCAGCAATCACCATAGTAAAATATTTTGAAATATCAGCTGAAGCTTTTAGCACAAGATTATTTCAGTTTTAATCTCTATGAAAACGTTTCACGCATGGAACAGATGTGGTGACACCCAGTGGGTTTTGTGTTTTCCACAGAAGTTCCATAATTTTGTTAGGAAGAGACGGAATGAGGCGTCTTTAGGGACATCTCACTCTGCATTGACATTTTGGTTTCCTGCAGCAGCCTGAGAATAACCCAACACCGGATACTCAGATGCAATTCCACACACGGCAATTCCCACTGACTCCAGGGATTTTTGCACTTGGTATTTGAACACATCCTTTTTCGAAAAACGTGCACGTTAAATATTCCTGCTTGTACACCCATTTCACTATCATCACTCATCCAGTGAGATATGCCAGCAGATTTACCTGAGGGTCTTCTGGCTGGGTGTAGACCTGCATTTTTAAAGTAAAGAGAGGAATCAGAATGAGAACTGCACGTCCCTCAAAGAACATCCCTTAAAAATGTGTCCCTGCTTTTCAGAGATACTCACTGCTAGGACAATCTGCCTCAGCTGCCAGGAACATAAACAGAGAAAAAAAAAGAGCATTAAATATATTTCATAGCCTATTTCTGCTGCCCAAGCTGCTTTGTCTCTCTAGCTCTGGAATCCAACAAAGGCAACCAAGGCCTGTTGGAAGAAAAGCCTCTCCCTCTTCACTCCTCTTCTGCTGAGGAGAGGACTCGACTGCAGAGGCGAACACCTACAGATCCTGGCTGTCAGTGCTGCTGTTTACAAGAATTCCAGGCAGAAATGCCTGTGCATCCCACACTGCAGCTGACTTAGCTCAGCTACTCCCTGAGCAGTCCTGCGACTACACTGGCAGATAACGGACTAAAATAAACGTTTCAACACAACTGAAATGAGACTGGAGGACTTACATATTTCTTCTGCAAGGCATCGTAGCATCCTAACATCCTGCAAAAACCAAATAATATTGGCCATCTACTGCTGATTGTCACTTGCTTCTGACTAAATCAAATAGCACCAAAAACTGAACCTCTTGTGTTTACCCTTAGAGCAATAAATAACACTTATTCCATCATTCTGTTTTAATTGGAATTGATACCAGCAATGACTACCTCTGTAACACCAAATCCTCCCAACCTTTTGGAAGAATAATTAAAAATACAATCTGTAGGTAAATCATTTATCAGTAAAAACATATTGCAATACTTCAACACCTTCCAACACACGTATGCATTAATCAGGGAGCGCCTTGGCCTCGTTGAAGGTGTCCCTGGCTGTGGCAGGGGGTTGGAAGAAGGAGAGCTTTAAAGTCTTTTTCAACCACGATTTCACCAAAAATCAGTAACTCAGCTGAACAGCAACACTGCTGAAGCACAAAGGAGTTATTGTCTCTATTTAGATGTTGCCATTGCCTTTTTATGTAACAGTGAAATAGGGAATCAAAACTTACCCTAACATTTTTTTTTTCTGATGTTCCTTTCGAATACAATCAACAAACAAAAATTGGGTTTGGGGCAAGAAAGGCCACTCACCTGTGAACTCCCAACAGGCACCACAGCCCCTTCCCACAGAAGCAGGGAGCCTGTGCTGCTCAGACCCCACAGAAGCAGGGAGCCTGTGCTGCTCAGCATCCACAGGTCCCACAGAAGCAGGGAGCCTGTGCTGCTCAGATCCCACAGATCAGGGAGCCTGTGCTGCTCAGACCCCACAGAAGCAGGGCGCCTGTGCTGCTCAGATCCCACAGAAGCAGGGAGCCTGTGCTGCTCAGCATCCACAGGTCCCACAGAAGCAGGGAGCCTGTGCTGCTCAGCATCCACAGGTCCCACAGAAGCAGGGAGCCTGTGCTGCTCAGATCCCACAGAGCAGGGCGCCTGTGCTGCTCAGATCCCACAGAAGCAGGGCGCCTGTGCTGCTCAGATCCCACAGAAGCAGGGCGCCTGTGCTGCTCAGATCCCACAGAAGCAGGGAGCCTGTGCTGCTCAGATCCCACAGAAGCAGGGAGCCTGTGCTGCTCACACCCCACAGACCCCACAGATCAGGGAGCCTGTGCTGCTCACACCCCACAGATCAGGGAGCCTGTGCTGCTCAGACCCCACAGATCAGGGAGCCTGTGCTGCTCAGACCCCAGAGGCTGCTGTGAGCTGCCCTCACCGTGTGTGAGGGGAAGCTGAACTGCACTGACTCTTCTGTTTCCTCCCCCACACAAGATCCGTCAGAAAATTCCAGGTTACAGCAAAGGAAGCTTTTCCCCCCTCACTTTGTGACAGCACACGGCCAATTCCTCCTTTAACACCAACTCTGAGCGCTCACAGCTCTCAGCCCTGCCGGGGATGAATGCAGCATCGTTCCCACACCTGGGACACAGTGGGGAAAAGGGGGGAAAGAACCTTTGTGGAGGTAACAAAATACAGGAATATGTAACCAAGGCAAAGGCAGTTTTCCAAAAATTAAGGAGAGCAGCAGGAGCAGACCCCAGAGTTACTGTGAGCAGAAGGAAACCCAGAAGCAGCAGCTGCAGTCCCAGGTGACAGTGTCACACTCAGCTGTGACAGGGCTTGAGCAGGCACAGCTCTGCCTTCGAACAAGGAGCCCGACAGTCCCACTCTCACAAAACCTGTGAGCAAGATCTTTAAATTTAAGATAAAAAATGGTGGCATTGAGTCTCCTGATCAACCAGAGAGGAGCTACTGGTCAGACTTTTGCATTTCTGTGCACCCTTGAATACTCACAAGCACATAATGACGTATATAAATATATAGTATTAGATATTTAGTATTTATACAGTAAATATAAAGTACAGTCACTGTGCAAACAAAGATTTGTGCTCTCCTAAGCCCTGAGCTGAAAACCCTTCAACTGTTACATCTACAACACAAATGTGGGCTGCGCCCTCACAGCAAGAGAACTTTTTCCTTTGCATCTGTGAACAATCAGGAAGGAATTTTTGAGCACTTACGTGCTAAGGAAGCGTTACCTGCGTGCCGGAATCCACCTACCATTTCACCAGCTGGGTAGAGCCAGGGCAGTTCTTGTCTTCCCGCAGAATTTTGACACAGACATCTCAAAAAAACCCCAAAAAACAACACATTTACTTAGGACAAAGTGCAAGGAAAAGGTCATTCCCTATAAGTACACACGAAGAAGAGACTAAAATTAACATTACTGACAAGCATGAGTGTAGTTTTAAGGCTGAGTTAGCAGCAGCAATTAACAAAAGTTAATTAATGCGTTAGTGAAGCTTCCATTGCATGCACTGAAATGGTGTCCATTCATTAAAAATTTAAAACCCAGTGACAACAGGTTTTGCAAACTCTCATGGGAACAGCCCATTACCATCCATGTATCTTGTTCCATAGGCACTTTCAGGAAAGATTCCCCTCAGGTAGGTGATGCAGGACACTGCCACCGCCAGGAGCCTCTTCACCAGCATCAGCGACTGCTGCTCCGTGGCTATTTTTTTAGGAAAGACAATTGCACTCTGAAAATCACAGAAAGAAATCAATTAAATTGTACCCACAGCAGCAGATCTATGCAGGCTTTAATCCTCTCCAACGCCTCCATTTTAATTTTGTTAAGAAGGACGACTTTGGTGATTTACAGAGTTAAGCATCTTCCTGACACTTGGTGTTATTGTTTATAGGACACAGTTGGTTTCTACCAAGTGCACGACAACAACGTTCAAACTATTTTTCTATATATTCTTTATTCATAATTAAAAGACCGAATTATCCTGCAATTTTCACATGAAGAAACATCACAGAGCACCTGGGTGCACTATTTCAGCCAAAACTTCCCCGTTTTTCCCACTTCTGTGCCGAAATACACAACGAACCGTACCACAGAATGCCTTTGCTTCTGGGCAGTTGCCATTCTGCAGAGCCTCCTGTGCCTGTCAATGAAACACCTGCGTTAGCACCTGGGTGAGGAGCGGGCAGCCTGCAGCTCTCCAGCTTCTCCAGGGCATTCCCTGGATTTACCAACACCTCCTGCACGATTCACCACGCAAACAAACCTGCAATTTTCTGGAAACGGAGCGGGACAGTTCGTCTAATCATGCCCAGTATCACATTCTTGATTTCCACAGCGGCACAGGCCTCCCCTGAGGCTACAGGATGCAATAATTAGAATATTTATATCTGTATTTATAAGAAATATGAACCTCTAAAGGCAATTCTCCTCAGTGTTAACTGGCACCCAACCCACGGGATTTTCAAAGGACCTTATGAAAAGGCTCCCCACATTTCAAACACCCCCAGGCTTTGGTTGTTTTCATCTGTAATTTACATGAGTAAAACAGAACCCTCACCGCCCTGAGCCTGACTCCACACAAGCCTTCCCCCCCAGTTTGGAAATATCAAATGCACCCACGCCTGAGGCCACGGAAAACAACTTTCCCAGGTTAGATGTGGGCTCTGGATCACGCAGGGCACCGAGCTGCCCCTCAGCAAACCCTCCATAAACCCCCACCCGGTCACAGCACTCGGCTGAGTTCGGCCCCGCTGTGAGGAAGGAGCCGCTTCCCAGCAGTGTCAGCCCAAAAAACACCACCTGCCTCCTCCAGGGAAACTGAGGCACGCGGAGGAGGAGAGCGCGAAGACAGAACACTGCCGAGTACCGCGGGGCGGGCGGGCAGCAAAACCTCGGCGGTGAGGGCGAGGTGAGGCGTGGGCGACTCGAGAGATAATCGAGGAAAAACTGAAGGAAAACGCGAGGCGAGAGGAAAGGAGATAAAAGAGCCGCCGCCCCTCACCGTCAGGGCGCCTTTTCCCGCCCTCGCCCTCAGCGGCTCCGCCAGGGGCCGCGCGCAAACCCCGGGGCGGGGCTCGCCCTCAGCCCGGCCGCGCGCGCCGCGCATGCGCAGCTCTGCCCCGCCCTGCGCTGCCCGCGAGGGGCCGGGAATTGTGGAATAAATGGGACTGGGAATTGTGGAATAAATATCCTGAGCTGTGAGGGACCGGGAATTGTGGAGTATCCTGCTCATGAGGGCCCGGGAGTTCTGGAATATCCTGAGCTGTGAGAGGCTTGGGAGTCATGGAATAAATATCCTGAGCTGTGAGGGACCGGGAATTGTGGAGTATCCTGAGCTGTGAGGAACTGGGAATTGTGGAATATCCTGAGGTGTGAGGGACCCGGGAATTGTGGAATAAATGTCCTGAGNCTGAGCTGTGAAGGACCCGGGAACTGTGGAATATACTGAGCTGTGAGGGGCCGGGAATTGTGGAATGTCCTGAGCTGTGAGGGACTCACAGGGACGATCGATTCCATCCCCTGGCCCTGCACGGACACCCGGACAACCCCACCCTGTGCATCCCCGGCAGCGCTGTCCAAACGCTCCTGGAGCTCTGGCAGCCTTGGGACCATTCCCTGGGGAGCCTGGGCAGTGCCCAGCACCCTCGGGGGGAAGAACCTTTCCTGATCTCCACCCTAAACCTCCCCTGACGCAGTTCCAGCCATTCTGTCCCTGGTCACAGGGAGCAGCGACCGGAGCTGCCCCTCGTGAGGAAGGTGCAGATCCCTGAGATCTCCTCTCAGTCTCCTCCAGCTGGACAGACCAAGTGCCCTCAGCCGCTCCTCATGCGGCCCCTCCAGACCCTTCACCACCCTCGTGGCCTCCTTTGGACACTCTCTAATGGTTTAATGTCTTTCTTACGTTACCAAAACTGCACACAGGATTCAAGGTGAGCCCGCCCCAGCCCCGAGCAGAGCCGGACAATCCCCTCCTTCACCCAGCCAGCGATGCTGGGCCTGATGCCCCTCAGGACACGGTGACCCTTTGGGCTGCCAGGGCACACTGAGCCAGATCCAACAGCCCCGAGCAGGACCCCAGATCCTTTCCCAGCCTCTCCTTCCCCAGTCTGTCTGTACATCCAGGGTTGCTCTGTCCCAGGTGCAGATCCAGCCTTTGCCTGTGATAAACGTCCTGCAGTTCCAGTGCCTGGTGTCAATTCCAGCCCTCATTAGCACGGGGACAGCACAAAGGCCCCAAGAACAATCCATTGCATGGATTCTGTCTCTTTGTTCTTGGTTGCCTCAGTCAGAGACTGTTGCTGTTGAACCGCTAGCCGAGTGAAGAAATCGAGATGGTCGAGTGGCATAAATCTGAATTTATTATTTAATTATAAAACTTATATAGACTTTTCAAAGGTCGTCCGGATTGGATAAATCCAAAACCTCCCCCTAGGCCAATTGGCCAGGTTAGAACCACCCGTCTTTCCCAGAGACCGTTTCAATAACATCTAAACTTTATTTATAAAACACAGGAAGAAGAAAAGAAAAATTCCCATGGGAAAGAATCTGTGTTACCACAAGAGACTTAGTTGCCCTAAGGAATCTGTGGCCAACAAAATCTCATGATTCCTGAGCAAACTTCACAACTTCTTTTCTGGTGTCTGGACAAAATGATGGCCTCTGTTCTTTCCAGATCTATTATCTATTGCCATTTGCCTAAAATAAAGGCTAAATATGTGACTTTCTTTTGATCCGACTGAAGTTTAGATGGAAATGGACTAGGGCAATACAGAAATAGTGTCTGATATAAAGGCTGTTATTATATTATCACTGTTAATAGCAAATCATCCACACGCTGTACAAAACATGATCCACACAGTAATTTCATACCCTTGAAATCCCAAAAATACTCTTTAACCCCCAAACAGTCATGAAAAAAAATCACAGAATCATTGGTTTGGGTTGGAATTGACCTTGAAACTCCTCCAGTGCCACCCCTGCCATGGCAGGGACACCTCCCCCTGTCCCAGGCGCTCCCAGCCCCGTCCAGCCTGGCCTTGGGCACTGCCAGGGATCCAGGGGCAGCCACAGCTGCTCTGGGCACCCTCTGCCAGGGCTCCCCACCCTCACAGGGAGGAATTCCTTCCCAATATCCCATCTAACCCTGCCCTCTGTCAATCTGAAGCTTTTCCCCCTCGTCCTGTCACTCCGGGCTCTTGCAAACAGCCTTGCCCCATCTCTCCTCTACGTTCCCCTTGGGTTCTGGAAGGTCACAGTGAAGTCACCCCAAACCCTTCTCTTCTCCAGGCTGAACAATCCCAATTCTTGGGGCCTTTGGAGCGGATCCGGCAAAACTTTGGGGAGAACGTGCCCCAGTCAGTCTCTGTCTCTACCAGGGAAGGCAAACAAAGGTTGACTTTCTGCACCTAACGGAATGCTCAGATTCCCCTGGGCTAAGCATTGCTCTGTCCGCGTCTGGATATTCTTCCTGGATTCCTGGAACAGGATCCTGTCTCCCGGAGGGTCACACTCCTCCCTTGGTTTGAATGCACAGGGGCTGTGCTGGGGCCAACAGTCCCACATCTGCCCTGTTCTTCTTAGAATATTCCCAGATATTGCTCCTGTTGGAGCAAGTCCAGAGGAGGCCAGGAAGTTGTAAGAAGATTGGAGCCCCTTCCCTGTGGAGCCAGGCTGGGAGAGCTGGGAATGTCCTGCCTGGACAAGAATGTGTGGAGACCTCACAGCACCTTCCAGGAGCTGAAGGTGTTGGAAACTTTATCTTTTAAAAATTTCTATTTC
>VYZT01061991.1:0-16077 GCA_013400735.1 Pomatostomus ruficeps | reverse complement strand
GATTCAGCGATTCGGCTGAACGCAGAACCTGACAAACGCTTCCCCAAGCGAATTTAGGAGGATCTTTGCAGCTGCTTTGCTCCTGAGGAGGATTGGGAATGCTCTGAGTCCCAAAAATCTGGCAGAGGTTTAACCCAGCAGAGGAGCTGGAGAGGGACTGGGGACAAGGCCTGGAGGGACAGGACACAGGGAATGGCTTGGAGCTGGAAAAGATTGGATTTAGATGGGATATTGGGAATTCCTGGCTGGGAGGGTGGGGAGGGGCTGGGCTGGAATTCCCAGAGAGGCCGGATGAGCTCAGCATCTCCCCAGGCCGGGAGCAGCACAGGAGAGACACAGAGAGAACAACCAGCAAGGGCCAGGAACCAACAGCAGCTCCAAAAAATATCCCTGGGATAGCGGGAGCCACCAATTCCAGGAAAAACTGATCAGAGAACCCAGCAATCAACACCTAATTAACATCAGAAGCAAAGAAAATCTGTAACTAATAAAAAACCAAATACTGGGAACTGCAGAACTGGGAACCGATGGCCACGGAACCAATGGATCCCTGTGGGTTTGACTGCATAAATTTGGGGAAAATTCCGGTAAAATCCCTGTGCCATGGAATGATTTTGTCTGCACAGCCGGGCCGGGTGGGGATGAAATGATTTCTGTGATTCAGAAATAAAGCAACGCCTCGATTCTCTAGCACTAAAAATGGTGCTGGGGAGTTTTTGTTTTTCCCGCAGTTTTGGTGCCAGCGTGAGGCTCGTTCCCACCACTCTGCTCCCGTTTCCTGCCGGGAAGGTGGCGGGAATCACAGCCCGGCCTGAATTAATGGGGACGGACACTTGAGCGCTCTCCATCTGCGGCTCCCCGCGGGAACGCCGGCGGTGCCGGCTCCGCTCAGCCAGCCCCGCGCCAGCTGACAGAGCCGCTTCCCCGGAACACGCTGCTGGTGCTGCTCCCTGCGCAGGGCACTCATGTTTCATGTGGATAATTGGAATTGCATCGTTTATTAAATCAAACGCCTCCCTGCCTCGCCACAGCAGCTGAGCTCGGCTTAAAGCGGGAGCAAAGATGTGCTGCTGGTTTAGGCCGGGCTGAAGGCCTGGGGGTGCTCTGCACGTGGTGACCCTTCTCCCAGGTGTTTTAGGGTGATTTTATGAATTTTTTCATAGTTTTTACGATATTTTTAATTGTGTTTTATTGTTTTTATGATATTTTTTATTGTTTTTTACATTGGACATTGAGGTTTGTGTTTTAAAGGTTAGATTTGAGAGCGAGAACAGGGAGAAGTGAGGTGTGTAGTTTGTGTGTGTTTATTTTTTTTTTTTTTAATTTTTTTTTCTTAGTGGTGTTTAATATGGAGAGATGGAGAGTTGTGCTTTTTTTTCCCTCGTGGAGCTTTTTATCCTTTTTTATCCCATTTTTGCTTTTGCTGTGGTTCTGTCAGAGCTCTGCAGGGCTCTGGGTGCCCCCACATCCCTCTCACAATGGAAAAAATAAACACTTGAGGGAAAAAATTCGGATTTCCACCTGAAGCCGTGTATTTGCCCACTTCAAATATCCAGATTTAGGGGTTTGATGGAGGAGGATAAACTTGGGAAGAATTTTGAGTAAAGAATTGGGAATTTAAAGCCGTGGATGAGGTGAGGAGGCATCTTTGGAAGGAGAAGCTGGATCCTCCTTGGCAGGCGGTGGAGCTCAGCTGGGTCTGCGTTTTCCAGCTTCCAGCTGGGTGCAGGTGCCTCAGGGATTCGTTCTTCCCTAAAATTTGAAATCTTCATCCCACGGCTCCCTGCTGGCAGAGTTTATCCGCACCTGAATTCCCTCTCCCGCTGCTCCCGCAGGGTCGGCTGAAAACGCTGATGGAAAAATCGCTAATTTTTATTTTTTATTTTTTTTTTCCTTTCTAAACAAATTAGTGCTGAGGAGTAATTTAAACAACTCCCAGACCTGCTGATCAGCAAATCGAGCTCGTTAGCGCTCCTGCCCGGCCGCACGAGCTGCACGCGCGCACGGCCGAGGTTTATCCGCGGATTCGCGGATCCATCGGAACGAAGGGGCTGGGATCATTAAAATGAACTCGTCGTCCTTCTGCTGCTGCTGCTGCCATGAATAAAACAAACCCTGGGATTCGGGAATGGCGAGCTGGGCTCTCTCTGGAATTTGCAGAACGGGGAAGATGCAAATGATGATCGGAGTAGAGCCTAGCTCTGTGTGAGCCTTTGGATCCTTGAAGGGGAAAAAAAATCCGCTTTTTCCTGGGGTTTCGGGATGTCTCCTTTGCGACCTCTGCCTTGTGGGCACGTTCCTCTGGAGAGGAGGCCGGATGGGTTCATTAATCACCGCCAGCACATTTTGGGTGAGGAAAACTCAGCACTTTGGAGCTGTCCCAGCCTCTCCCAAAGCCCTTTGGTATTCCCAGCACCTCCCGCTGTCCTTGGAGCTCAGGGAACAGCAAAAAATCCCGGTGCAGGACCTGTTCCCCGAGCCCAGCGATGTGGGAAGGGGTTTTGGGTGGAAATTCTGGCAGAAATGGCAAATCCAGGTTTGCAGCTCCCTGGGGTTTCAGAACTCAAAGTCCTGGCACGTTCAGCTCCTTGACCTCATCTTTCCCGCAGGACAGAACAGACACCCCACGTGCCCAGGACTGCATAATTTGGGAGAAAAGTGGTTTTTAATGACCAGTCCTCGGGGAATTTCCTTCCAGTCCACTTTGGCTCAAAAGCTGGGCTCAGGTAGAGGAAGAATTTCCCCCCGGTGTTCCTGAGTTCAGTGGAAATGCCCCTTTGGCATTGGGATTTGGAGCAATCCTCTCTCATTA
This sequence comes from Pomatostomus ruficeps, assembly GCA_013400735.1. Classification (NCBI taxonomy): domain Eukaryota; kingdom Metazoa; phylum Chordata; class Aves; order Passeriformes; family Timaliidae; genus Pomatostomus; species Pomatostomus ruficeps. The sequence goes on along the minus strand of VYZT01061991.1, from coordinate 13,265 downwards.
ATATCTTAATTTCTGCTGGCTTTAGTTTAAATCTCCGTGAAATTCAGCCTCGAAATGAACTTCGGAGGGGAATCCAGGATGAGGATTCTCCGGGAGAAGCTGGGAAGTTACCGCAGCCCTTAAAAACCGCTTGGCTTTTGCATCCAGGGGACCAGAATGTGCCTTGGGAAGGGCTGGGAAGCCTCTCTTGGAAATTCGTGCTGAATCCAGCAATGCTGATTAACCTGTTCTTTCCATAAATCCATTACATTTGATCTATTCCCAAACCTTTTATTTTGCACGAGGAAGAAACCTCCCCGTTTTGGGTGAAATTGTGATTTTCTGCGCTTTGGAGCTTGGTCTGTAACAGCTGCAGTTCAGAAAGTTTCCAGGGAGGTTTTAACTTTGTATTTCTAAAGATTTTCAAGCAATTTGCTCGATTCGGCCTCAGGAGCTGGTTAATTCAGGATCCTCAGGCAATGCCTGAAGCTCCCAGGACTCAGGGCTGTTTCTTCCTGGAGAGTGGCGCTGAGCTAAGGGATAATTTTCTTTTTTATGTAGCAAATTCTATCAACCCTTTGCAGTGGTGTTGAACTTGGCAGGGAATATTCCAGCCGGGAATTTCGGGGCATCTGGGATTGAAATGGCTGATTAGAAGGATGCTCCTGTCCCTCTCTTAAGGAAAAAAAAATTTTTTTTTTTAAGCCACCCATCTCGCAGGCGTTCCCCCGATCCCGGTTGCTGCCGAGGCTTCCAGAGGCTCCTCTGACGTTTTTCCCGGGATGAAATTTTCCTCCACGTTATCCCTTGGATCCACAGGAATTCCTGGGAGCTCAGACCTTCTTGGCTGGAGCTGTGAAGCCTTTGTGGGATCTCCGTCAGTGCCATTCCAACCTCGGCTCTCCGCGGCGGGAGATTCCTGCGGATTCCAGGCCCGTCCCGTATTCCATGGAAAGTGAGGAGAAGGGAATTTTGGGAGTGGGAATTTTTTAGGGAAGGCCAAATCCCCACCTTGCTGCATTCCCTTCCCAGATTTCCACTTCTCAAGTTTTGAACTCCGATCCCGCTGGCACCGAAACGAACATTTAATTATCCACAGGCAGATTCCCCTCTTTGCTTCCATTCCCGCGGCTGCGTTTACCCCCGGACCTGCAGGGATTTAATTGCATCCATCCCCGCTTTTTCTGCTGAGCGGAACGTGGCATTTCTTCAGCGCCTCCCTCCGCTCCAAAGGTCTGACAGTGGCGGCAGCAATTTGTCACTCTTTGGCCCAGGTAAGCTTTTTTTTGCCCAGCCGAGCAGATTTTCCCTCGGCGTTTGCTTTTCCTTCCTCGTTTCCGATGGAACATCGCTCGGCTCTTCCCTCGCCGTGCCACTATAAATTCTCCCGAGCGCGGGAAGACGAGTCCCCAGGATTATTAAGCACATTGGAAGGAGCACCGGAGCGGGGCCTGACTTGCATTTTCAGCCGCGCTCCGAACGGGGGAATGTCTACTGGGATGAAAGTTATGTTTGCAGTCAGCTGCTAATTAGTGCTAGCAGGGTAATTATGTAACCGATGAAACAGCTCTGCAATTTCGGGTTTGAAGGCTTTTTGCATCGTAAGCAGGGAGCTTAAAAAAAAAAACAAAAACAACAAAACCACGACGGGGAGTGTTGTTTAATTCCGCTTAAATTGATGGAATCCCAGAATCCCTGACTGGTTTGGGGCCTTAAAGCCAAACTCATCCCAACCTTCCACCATCCCAGGTTGCTCCAAGCCCCATCCATGCTGGCCCTGGTGGTTTTGATGGGGAATTTTATGTGTTTATAGGGTTGCAGGGAAATTTGGGATCTGGTGGGACTGGGAGTGGTTGGAGTGGGGAGACTGGGAGGCACTGGGAACACTGGAGCAGCTCTGCCTTCCTCTGCAGCAGCCTGGCTCTGCTCCCTTCTCCAGGAGATGGATGTCCCCACAGAATTATCTCTGCTCCGAGCCTCCAGCTCCCTCCTGAGCTGTCCCTTCCTGCAGCCGCTGTCGGAGCTCTCCTGCTGAATCCAAATGAGCTCCCGGGGACATCGGTTTGTTCATGGATCTCCCACAGCCAGGATCCTGCACCTGGATCTGAGAAAATCGGGATGGAGGGGAAGGTGTTGGGATGGATTTTCTGCGTCCGTGTGAGGGCCAAGTTCAGCCTCCTCCTTTAAATTCTGGATCCTGCATACGCAGATCTGAGGGAATCAGGATAGAGGGGAAGGTGCTGGGATGGATTTTCTGCGTCCGTGTGAGGGCCAAGTTCAGCCTCCTCCTTTAAATTCTGGATCCTGCACCCAGAGGAAGTCCTGAGGAAATCAGGATGGAGAGGAAGATGCTGGGATGGCTTTCCCGTGTCTGTGTGAGGGCCAAGTTCAGCCTCCTCCTTTAAATTCTGGATCCTGCACCTGGATCTGAGGAAATCAGGATGGAGAGGAAGATGCTGGGATGGCTTTTCTGTGTCTGTGTGAGGGCCAAGTTCAGCCTCCTCCTTTAAATTCCGCGTCTGGCACATCCCTCTCCTCCAGCTCCTTTCTCCCGGTGCCTGCAGGGAGCTGGGAAGCCACATCAGCTCCTAGCCCTCTTGCCTTTTTGTTTAAATCAATTTTTGTTATTATTCCAGGCCTTTTGGAGCTCAGGGTGCCACCGCGACGTGGCACAGCTCGGATAACTGGGAACCATCTGGGAACGTGGGATCAGAGTGCCCTGGGTGGCTGTGGAATTCCCAAGGAGTGGAAATCCCGTCTGCTGCTGTTCCTGGCGTGGTTGGTGCTCCACAAATCCAATCCCCATGAGGTGTCCCCTGGTGCAGCTCAGCCAAGAGTCCTCCAGCTGTGCCAGATTTTCTCCTTATTGGCTTTTCCACTTGGATTTGGCACCATTAAATCATTTCCCGGGCATTGGTACCTGAGAAACCAGGGTTATTCCCTACCCTAAATCCAGGGAATATCCGTGGGTACGTCTGCGGGGTTCTGCTGGTAAATGGAACTGGATCCCTGGAAGTGTCCAAGGCCAGGCTGGATGGGGCTTGGAGCAACCTGGGATGGTGGAAAGTTATCCCTGCCCATGGCTGGGGTGGAATGGGATGGGATTTAAGGTGTTTCCCAACCCAAACCATTCTGGGATTCTGCAATGGTGGAGGTGGGAAGGCTGAATGAAATTGTTTATGTGTAGAAATCCTGAGGAGAGCACAAACTCTGCTTACTGAGGGCATTTTGGGCTCATCTGCCTGGATTTTAAGTTCTGCGCCCTGAGAGCTCCTAGAATGAATTCAAGATGGTTTCTGGACTGTTCTGTTTGTTGTTTTTGTGGTGGAAACNAAAGTTATCCCTGCCCATGGCTGGGGTGGAATGGGATGGGATTTAAGGTGTTTCCCAACCCAAACCATTCTGGGATTCTGCAATGGTGGAGGTGGAAGGCTGAATGAAATTTTTTATGTGTAGAAATCCTGAGGAGAGCACAAACTCTGCTTGCTGAGGCCATTTTGGGCTCATCTGCCTGGATTTTAAGTTCTGCGCCCTGAGAGCTCCTAGAATGAATTCAGAGATGGTTTCTGGACTGTTCTGTTTGTTGTTTTTGTGGTGGAAACAAAAAAACCCCCCAAATCTTTGCAGCCATGTGTCCAGGAGAAGGCCTTTTTGTGTAAGGCCTCTCTGTCTTGTGTGGAAATCCTGAGGAGAGCAGAAACTCTGCTTGCTGAGGGCATTTTGGGCTCATCTGCCTGGATTTTGAGTGCTGGGCCCTGAGGGCTCCTGGAATGAAATCAAAGGGTCGAGGCTGGACTGTTCTGTTTGCTCTTTTTGTGGTGGAAAGGGGAAAATCCCCCAAATCTCTGCAGCCACGTGTGCAGGAGAAGTTTGTGGGCAAGGCCTCTCTGTCTTGTGTAGAAATCCTGAGGAGAGCAAAAACTTTGGGCTCATCTGCCTGGATTTTGAGTGCTGGGCCCTGAGAGCTTCTGGAATGAAATCAAGGGTGGTGGTTGGACTGTTCTGTTGGGGTTTTTTGCAGTAAAAACACAAAAATCCCCCAAATCTCTGCAGCCACGTGTCCAGAAGTTTGTGGACAAGGCCCTTCTGTCTCCTGTGTACGAATCCTGAGGAGAGGACAAGCCCTGGGCTTGTCTGCCTGGATTTTGAGTTCTGGGCCCTGATGGCTTCTGGAATGAATTCAGGGGTGGTGGATATACTGTTCTGTTTGTAAAAACACAAAAATCCACACAAAAATCCCCCAAATCTCTGCAGCCACGTGTGCAGGAGAAGTTTGTGGGCAAGGCCTCTCTCTCACTTGTGTAAGAATCCTGAGGAGAGCAGAAACTCTGCTTGCTGAGGGCATTTTGGGCTCATCTGCCTGGATTTTGTGTTCTGGGCCCTGATGGCTCCTGGAATGAAATCAAGGGTGATGGTTATACCGTTCTGTTTACTCTTTTTGCTGTAGAAACACAAAAATCCCCCAGATTTCTACAGCCATGTGTCCGGGAGAAGTTTGTGGGCAAGGCCTCTCTCTCTCTTGTGTGGAAATCCTGAGGAGAGCAGAAACTCTGCTTACTGAGGGCATTTTGGGCTCATCTGCCTGGATTTTGAGTGCTGGGCCCTGAGAGCTCCTGGAAGGAATTCAGGGGTGGTGGTTATACCGTTCTGTTTATTTTTTTTTGTGCTGGAAAGGTGAAAATCCCCCAAATCTCTGCAGCCACGTGTGCAGGAGAAGTTTGTGGGCGAGGCCCCTCTCCGGTGACGTAACAGCTGCAGTCTGCTCCCAACATTAAACGTTATAAATGGCGCTGATGTAATTCCATTTCCCAGCGCCTCTGGCAATAATAAACAAGAGCCTTTTAGGACCGGGTTATTGATGCAAAACAGTTGAGCTAAACTGGGTCGCTGAAGTGCCAATGTTTTATTCATGAGCTCCTTCCTGCCCACAAATCACCGCTCTCCACGGCATAAACGCTCCCCAATCCTGGTGGTTCCACTCCTTGGGAAGAGCTCTGGCAGGAGCCAGGAGTGGCATTGCGGAGCCATCCATCAGGGCAGGCACTCGGTGATGTTGTTGTCGTCGTCTTCCAAATGGAGTTCATAACGGGCAAAGAGGTTTAATTAATGCTGCCGAGTAATGGCTCTGTTTATAAAGAAATAATGTCCTATAAAATTAGGCGCTGCCTGGTGAAATGTGCCTCCTAATGGCCGGGCTGGCATTTTAAGTGAGCGGTAAATCACAGAAATATTAAGACCTTCTTGAGCAAGGATAATAAAGCAGGAGATTTGGGAACGGGAGATACCGGTGCTCACAATTATCCCTTAAATAAAACATTTTTATAGTGATCACGGAGTTAATCACCTCCCGGAGCAGACAGGTGAGAGGGGCAGCGGAGGATCGCCTGCAGATAAAGGAATTTCATCTGTGTTTTCAGAGTCCAGAGCCACCGGGGAGAAAACAGAAACTTTTTCTGAACTCTCTGTCGATTCTTTTGATGAATAAATGCAAGCAGCTGTTGTTACACAGGAAAGCTCCTGATCAAAAATGTGATAGATCAAGACTATTCCCCCGGCGGTGCTCGTGGAGCCGCACGGCAGAATGCGGGGATGATCCATGACTATGGCTTTCAAAACCCCTGCTCCAAATATTTGAAAATATTCTCGATTGCCTCCATATTTTTAACTGCAACTCAGGCCAAAAAAAAAAAAAAAAAAGAAGAAGAAGAAAAAAGCTGAATTATTGCTTTAAAACTGGAACAGGATGGGGTTTTGCAGCCTTGCCGCAGTTTTTTCATGGATGGGAAGGAGGGAGGATGATCCAGGTGTCCTCTGCGAGGAGTTTGGGCAGGTTTGGAGGTAAAAATGAGATTTTAATGAACTGAACGAGATCCAAATGGCGGGGATGGTTTGAAAGTTAAACACAGAGAAATGAACGGTCTGCAGGGGACACAAAGAGCTCGCGCAGATATTTGTCCCGGGACGGGGAATTATCACCGGGATTTTTAAAGGATTGTGGGAAGGAGCATTCCCAGGTGGCTGGGGGCTCTTTGGAGGTGAAATCCAGCCAGGTGGGGTGTGGGATGGGTGACTCTGAGTGTCTCTCACGTGAGAATCTCCCCTTTATCATCCCAAATCCACAAAAAGCCCCCAGCGATGTGCGATTCATGGAAGGGATTTTTCCTTAAAAAATTGGGATTTTTTTATTTAAAAGAAAAGCATCAGCAGGCACTTCAAAGATTTTTTTTTTTTTTTAAACAATTCAGCCCCAGAAAATAAGAAATGATACTTCTGTCAGAGATTCTGCATCACCTGCTGGATTTGATGAATGAAGAGTTAGCTCTTGGTTAAGGATTCAGGGAAGTGAAATGTCTCTGAGGGAGAAAAACAGATCCCACAAGGCTTTCATCGCTTATTTCATCATTTCTCTCTGGAAGGATGTGCAGAATGTCGGAGCAACTTGGCGGAAAGAGGATGGGGAGGTTGGGCTGGGTTTCCAGGTTTTCCAGGTTTTCCTAAAGTTTGGCTGTCAGGGATTCAAAAAAAAACCCAAAAAACAAAAAAAAACCCCAGAAAAAATCCCAAAACCACCAAAGCAAAAAAAAGAAAGAAGAGAAAAAGAAAATTAAAAGTAAATATGAAAAGGGAGTGATAATTCCTACCCAGTCTGAGATGCATGGAAAGAATTTCTCTTCTGGAATATTTTTAATATTTTCCATGGAAATATTTCCTGTTGGGAATGGCACGGGGTGGGATTGTTGGGCCTGGAGTTGGATGTGATCCCTGTGGGTCCCTTCCAGCTCAGGAGATTCTCTGATCCCGTAAATCCATCCAGGGATGTTTCAGGAGCAGCTGTGTTTGGCTGCAGATCTTAATTGGCGCTACCTTAATGAGTCAAAAATTAATTCCAAAATAACCTCCTCCATCGGTTCCCACTTGGAAATGCTTTAAATGAACGAAAACTCAGCTTCCAAATCCCTGTTGTAAGGAACAGTTCTGGAAGTTGGCAATTGCACAAGAAAGAGCATTTTTCCTAAAAAAAAAAAAAGAGGTTCAGGAAAAAAATTTTGGGATTCCTGGGGTTGAGCCTTGTGCCGTGAATTTTGGGCTGGGAACTGGCCCATATCCCATTCCAATTCTGTTTGTGGAATTAAAATCCGAGTTTTCTGCACAAACCAACCCGATTTGGGAATATTTAACGTATTTCACTTTTTCTCCTTGACTGTCAGAGGACAGGGGAGCTGTGACCGCTGATTCCCAGGAAAATCCCGCCAGGATCGGCGTCTTCCCGCCATGGATGTGCACAGGGTGGTTTTTCCAGACACTTTGCAGAGAACAATATTTTTAAAAATGATTTTTTTCCTCCTTTCAGGGATTTCCTGGACAGGAACATCGGGATGGAGAAGCTGCCAGAGATGGGAAAATCCTCCCAAATCCCTGCAGGATCCAGAGGGCACCTGGCTAAAAAAATTCCTGAATTCCTGGGAGGTCTTAACAAGGGAAGAACAACATTTGAATATTTTTATCAAAATTGGGATTTTTTTCTGCCCCGGAGAGAAGGAATTTGTCCCTTCCTGCCCTCTCCTGCAGCCAGGAAAGGAATCCCGAGGGAGCCATGAGCAGGAATTCCTCACGGGACAGAGCTCGGGTGGATTGAAGGAATGGGATCAACTGGCGAGCAGAGATCTCAATCCCAAGGAATTTTGCTCCAAATTGTTCCTTTCCGAAAGAAAAATGAACTAAAACTTCGTTTTCCAATAATTCTAAATCCCAGAAAACCCCTTTGCTTTAGCTGGGCCAAACAACTTTATGCAAAATTCAATTTTTTTTCCCTTAGGAAACTCATTTAATTCTTAAAAAATTGCAGGACAAATCAAATAATTTCAGGAATTGAATGGGGCTCATCAAAGTTATTAAAGGCTTTTGCCTGAAGAAAATATCGTGACAGTAAATGGAGTTTCGGAAATGTTCTGATTTGGATGAAAATGCTCGTTTTCCAACAGCAGCTCTTTGGGAAACTTCCAGGTGGAGAGAATTTGAGTGGAAACCCCCCAAAATCCTCAAAAATTTTTCACGAGTGTTTTTCTAGGAAAAAAACTGATTGGAAATATGGAAATTTTGGGTGGAAATATTTAAGGCTGGCTTGGGGCCGTCACCATCCATCAAATATTTGCTTTTAGAGAAAATGGGTGGTGGAGGCGCCTTCAAAAGCGCCGGGAGAAAATGATTTATGGGACAATTATCCCAGAAAAAAAAAAATTTCTGGGATGCTGCTCCGTGGGGGGTTTGGAACGAGGGACAGGCCAGGCTGGGTTTGGGACAGAAAAATTGGTCTGATCCCATCTGGAGCAGGTGTTTTTCTGCAGCCGAGGTGGGGGAAAACGCGTCCGAATGGAAATTTATTTCAATCCCATTTTACACTCGTTCGGTAATAGCGGCATTTTATCTTTCTTATGTTGATTTATGGGCGCCGAGGCAGAACGGAGCACTCAGAGAAAAAGGCAATTAATGAATCAAGAGAAAAAAAAAAAAAACCCCTCCGCGTGAAGGCTTCGAGATAAAAAAAGAAAAAAATTGAAAAAAAAAAAAAAAAAGATAAAAACGTTCCAAAAGCGGGATAATTGATGGTTCCGTTTTATCCATTTTAACATAATGTTATTCCTGGATTTTTTTTTTTTCCTTTTTATTTTTTGTCTCCCCGATTTTTTTTAATCCTCTCTAATGTGTTATTTACTGCCTGCTCCCGAGCTGACAGCGAATAAACAGCGTTGGCGACGGAACGTCGTTAGCGCCCCGGCGCACTTGCTCATCCCGCTCGGCTGTCAAATCCCAGCTGCATCCCACATCCGTCACCGCTGGCGCGCGTGGAGCCCGGCGTTCGTCAGCGCGGGGCGTTAATTACCTGGCGCCGAAGTCACTGTGACGACGACCTGGGAAGGGTTTGGGGCCGCGCGGCGAAGCCGCTGAAGCGTTTCCCAAAAAACAGGTGGGAAACGCTGCTGGAGTTGGGGGTTTATAGCCGGATTTGGGTTTTCATCACCAGATTTGGGTTTTTGTCGCTGGATTTGGGTTTTCGTCACCAGATTTGGGTTTTTATCACCGGATTTGGGTTTTTATCATTGGATTTGGGTTTTTATCACTGGATTTGGGTTTTTATCACTGGAGTCAGGTTTTTATCGCTGCATTTGGGTTTTTATCGCTGGAGTCAGGTTTTTATTGCCAGATTTGGGTTTTTGTCACCAGATTCGGGTTTTTGTTGCCAGATTTGGGTTTTTATTGCTGGATCTGGGTTTTCATCGTTGGATTCGGGTTTTTATTGTTGGATTTGGGTTTTGTATCTCCGGATTTGGGGTTTTATCGCTGGATTTGGGTTTTTATCACTGGAGTCAGGTTTTTATCACTGGATTCAGGTTTTTATTGCCAGATTCGGGTTTTTGTCACCAGATTCAGGTTTTCGTTGCCAGATTTGGGTTTTTGTCGCTGTATTCGGGTTTTTATCGCTGGATTCGGGTTTTTATCGTTGGATTTGGGTTTTGTATCACCGGATTTGGGTTTTGTATCGCCGGATTTGGGTTTTTATCACTGGATTCAGGTTTTTATCGTTGGATTCTGGTTTTTATTGTTGGATTTGGGTTTTGTATCGCTGCATTTGGGTTTTCATTGCTGGATTCAGGTTTTTATCGCTGGATTCGGGTTTTGTATCACTGGATTTGGGTTTTTATTGCTGGATTCGGGTTTTTATCGCCAGATTTGGGGTTTTATTGCCGGATTTGGGGTTTTATTGCCAGATTTGGGTTTTTATTGCTGGTTTCTGGTTTTTATCACTGGATTCGGGTTTTTATCACTGGATTTGGGTTTTGTATCACTGGGTTTGGGTTTTTATGGCTGGATTCGGGTTTATATCACCAGATTGGGGTTTTTATCGCTGGATTTGGGTTTTTATTGCTGGATTTGGGTTTTTATTGCCGGATTCAGGCCTGGAATGTTTGGCAGGACAGGGGGAAGAGGGAGAGGAAGCTCTGGAGGGAAGAGCGGAATCGGGAAGCGGCTGCGGGAGGGGAACGTGGGTGCGTCGGTTTTGTGGGAAATGGAATTATTGCTCAAATCCACTGTCGGCTGCGCTGCTCCGTCGGGAATTCCTCCCTCCGGTTTCAATCCAGAGGGGTGAAAGCAGAGTTTGGGTTGGGTTGGTCACGGAATGACTGAGGTTGGAAAAGACTTTTGGGATCAGAGTCCCAGCTGTCCCCGATGCCACTTTGTCCCCGAGTGCCACCTCCAGGAATTCCCGGGACACCCCCAGGGATGGGCACTCCAAACCTCCCTGGGCAGTTCCTGAGCTCCCTTTCCTTGGGGAAATTCCTGCTGCTGTCCAAGCTGAGCCTCCCCTGGCCCAGCCTGAGGCCGTTCCCTCTGCTCCCGTCCCTGTTCCCCGTGGAGCAAACTCTGCTTCCAGTGAAATTCAAAAATTCAACTCCTACAACGGCTGTAAAAAGTTAGGAAAGGCGAAAACATTCCAGCTGCTTTTCCAGCACGGAGCTGGAACCACTCGGTGAAATAACACTGCCTGCAAGGGAAAACAAATTACATTTCCCGGAGAACTTCTATGAGAAATTGCCTCTTAATTGTAACCACGATAAACTGCACTGCTTAAATCATCTTCCGGCTGCCCGATTTTTTCCCGTTCATGAGCTGTTCATGCTCTGGAACTAAAAAGGCTCTGCCTCGGTGAGGAGCTGGGTCTCGGAGATGGTGAATTAATTCTGGATTTGACCTTTGCCACTGGAGAGTCTGCGCTTCCGCTGAAGTCTCTGCCTCTCCCACGTTAATTTATCAGCAGGAGAAGAGGGAACGGCTTTGAACTGAAAGAGGGTGGGTTCAGATGGGATTTTGGGAAGGAAATCGTGGCTGGGAGGGGCTGGAATTCTCAGAGAAACTGTGGCTGCCCCTGAATCCCTGGCAGTGCCCAAGGCCAGGCTGGGATTGTGGAAGGGGATGAACTTTAAGCTCTTTTCCAACCCCAACCATTCCATGACGATTAAATGGGAGCTGCCATTGACCTTGGCATGCTGGGATTACTTAGGGTGACCCTCAGTTCAGTTAAAATCAGGAAAAACCTTTTTTTCCTTCTCTTTTTGATGTATTTTTACCAAATCCAGGAGATTTTTTGGCTGGGGACTACTGGGTACAGTTGTTGGTTGGTCCTGGCCTCACTGTGGGCTTTGGGGTGGCGTAATTCCATTTTCCAGGATTTTGGGTGGATATGAGCGGATGGCTCACCCTGTTTTCCATCAGCCTTGGGATCCTTTTTGCTTTTAAAGGAGAAAATTGTCCTGGGGTAAAAAAACCCCAACAAATTAAAGGATTTTGGTCATGGTGGGCCCGGCGCAGAGATGTTTTCCATTCTGCTTTTCCCCGTTCGGTTTAATGGATAATTTCTCCGCCTGAACAAACCCATTGACTCAGCCCCTCGGATAATTACCGCATTTCACACTGAAAAGCCTTCGCACAAATATTTTAAAAAAAAATTAAAAAACCCACAAAAGAACAAAGGCAGAGCGGCCCCGTGTTATTAATCAGAGCGAGGAGAAGGGCGGATTGTTATGAAAATACCGCGCCCACTCCTCCCGCTCCGCCGCGGCACCAGATGGTGCAACATTTGTGGAGACAGATCTTCCCTGAACGGCCTGGATCCGCCACGGAGCGCTCCCAGCCCCTGCTCCCGCTTTTCCCGACCGGCAGGGAATGGCTGGGCAGGGAATGGCTCATGGGAAGGGGTTGAAGGTGTCCTTGGCGGGACGTGAGCGGCTCTGCGCTCCGCTCGGATTTATCGGCACGCCGAGCTCGCTGGCTTTTCCAGACGCGGATGTGCCGGATTGAGCCCGGCATCCGTCACCCTCTGCGTGCTGATGATGCCAAACGGATCCCGGGAATCGCCGCGATCCGAGGCTGGTCCCCGCTCCCGGAGAATTTGCAAGGGCACGGAGTGACAGGACACAGGGGAATGGATTCAGAGTGACACGGAGTTGTTTCAGATGGGATTTTGGGAAGGAATTCCTGGCTGGGAGGGTGGGGAGGACCTGGAATAGAATTCCCAGAGAAGCTGTGGCTGCCCCTGGATCCCTGGAAGTGTCCAAGGCCATCTGGGATAGTGGGAGGTGTCCCTGCCATGTCAGGGCTGGAATTGGATGGGATTTAAAGCCCTTCCGACCCATCCCATTCCAGGATTTTATTCCAAACGAACAGATCTCCATTAAGCAGCTCCGCAAAGACCTGCGGGACTCACAGAGGTGCCCGAATCTTTTTTCCTCCCACATCCAGTGAGATTTTTTTGGCTGCGCTGCTCCTGCAAATCAACCCCCTGGGCCCCTCTTAAATCCCTTGATTTTGGGATTTCATGGGGAAAAAACCTCTGGAATGTTACAGACCTCATCCTGTTCTGGAGTTCTACACAAGGGAATGGGCACAAGAGTTTTGCCTGCCAGGACCTGTGGTGCTCAGGGACTCCCAGACCCTCAGCACTGAAAATCCCCCCAAAAATTACAAACTCAAGAGAAAAACCCTAAAAGGAAGGAAGAGTCCCTCAGAGTTGCTGAATTCCCTGCCTTTGGGTACAACAGCAACTTTTCTTGAATATTTTACTACAAACCACAAAAAAAAAAAAAAAAAATCCTAATTTTCATTTACTGCTCTCACTTGCCAGAAACGGGGAGTTAAAACCACAGCAAAATCCCCGGAACGAAGCCGACAAGGCGGCGAACGAGGCCGCAATCCATTTTCCTCTCCAGCTGCCAGGAGAACGGGAGGAAAAGCGAATTTATCCTTTCATTTCTCTGGGGGGGACTTCCCAGAGTTATTAGAATCTGCCTTATTAAATAATTGAGCAGCCTTGTCATAAAGAAGTGACTTCTCCCTCCCCATTTTTCAGGGAGATGCGCTGGAAACGGCCCCGTCAAGGAACATTTCCCGGGAAAAGCTTCAGGCCCCATTACCTCTTGTCACCGCCAGAGTGATGGAGGGAGCAGGGCCAGAGGTGCTTTTTCCTGCCTGGTTTGTAAATATTCCGGTGACAGATGTTCCGTCCTCCTCCAGAGCGAGGGAAAAACGGGGAGAGGATAAAGATAATCCTCAGTCTGATGGAGCGAATCCCAGGAATTCCCCATGTGGGAATCGGCCTCAAGGCACGAGGAGTTGTGGCCAAATTTTTTGACCCCACATTTAGGGAAGAGCCCCATCCTCACCACCTTAGCCAGGATATCCAGGGAATGTTCAGGTTGGATTTCAGGGAATTCTTCCCCCAGAGGGTGCTG
>VYZT01061947.1:0-28549 GCA_013400735.1 Pomatostomus ruficeps | reverse complement strand
TATTTTCAATGATAGGCTATAAATGCCAGTTAAAAAAACCAAAAAGTCGCAACAAACAACACAATGGTTGTGCTAAGATGTAATACGCATCTAAAAAGAGCGATTGCTTTTCATAATAGTTTTGGAACTCCAAGGTATAAAGTCTTTCAACTCTTTTCAAAGAATTTGTGGAATTCAGATTTTGCTGTGTGAAAAAAGCACTAATTAGCAGGTGCAAATTGTGTGTGACTCCTGGGTGGGGAAAGTTTGGGTTTCCTTCACCTTCCTTTTTTCCCTACTCCCATCTGTCAGGGGAAGAAACTGGGGTTTTTCATTGCCTGTTTTTAGACTGATGGTGTAAAATCAAGGGTGAAGTCTTTCAGCAACTTCTGTACAAATAATTATTGTAAAAGATCCCTAAAAAATGGGAGAAGTCACTCATCAGCATGGTAGGAAGCAAAGGTTAGGCTAGTGCCAGCTGTCTTCAGTTAATTTTTTTGCCAAAGCTCAAAATTTTAATCTCTACCTTTTTAAAATGTAGGCTGTGAATGGTTCTATGGATTTATTTCCCCCTGAATAACTGGGTTAATATTCAGGTGTGTGGATGAAATACAGTCAGTAGTGCAAAACCAAATGGTAAAACAAGTTTTTGAGGAAAAAGTTGTTTTCTTCTGGAATTGATTAGTAATGGTCCACTGCATCCCTTAGTTTTGCCAGCAAGGCTTGGTATCTATAATGATTTTTAAATTTTATTTTTCTTGTGTGAAAGTTTCTAATGTTCCTGCCTGCTCCTTTGTAAGCTGGATATTTCCTCCTTGACTAAAACAGCCCATGTGTGCTTTAATGCAGGCACACTCGTTCTGCTCTTCTCTCTCAGCTCCCTGATGAAGCCTTAGTTCCAGCTTTTGTGCAGTGAGGAATCTGTGGATCATTTCCCTCTTCTTCTGGATTAAGAAGATAATACATTTTCCTGTCTCCAAGATTTCCATCTCAAGACTAAAATTTTGTTCCTCCCCTCCTTTTTTCTCCCTCCTTGCTCTTTACATGAATACCAAACTGGGTATTTCTGTAAGTGGTGAACACTTGATGCTTCTCATTGATTGCTGCTACTGCTTTTTCTCAGGTAAGCGTGTATGCAACTTGAGGTAAACCAGTACAACTGGTCCAGTTTGATAAACTATCATTCAAATTCAGTATTTTGTAAGCAAAGTTTATGGGAGGATGTTTTGAAACTACTGGTAAAACATTTGAAAGTTTTGAAAGCTGTTTCAGACTACTGTCCAAGAGTGGTTTTTTAAGTGTTACATTTATGAATTTTCACTGTGATGTATCAATGAATAATCTCTAAAGTGTTTATTTAGCAATGAAAGATGGAAATCGAGTTGAAGAGGTTCAGCCCATCTTTTTTTTCACATAGAATTGTGAAAATTTTTTCATAAAAGTTGAATTTTCTCATAGAAGTTTATGCCAGTTGCCTACTGAAAATGCAAATAATATTTTTTATAACATACTCATTTTCTTAAGTTTGCAAGAATAAAATTGAAATACTAAATTCAGGACTAGAAGAAAATTTGGATTGCAGTGAAACTTCCAGATGTAGGTGGAAAGGATGAAAATTGGTCTACTCTTTGCAGACTGTATTGTATAAGGCTTGAGCTCTAATGTTTTGAAGGGAAGATTTTTAAATTTTTTTTTTAGTGTCAGTTTGGTGTTTGTGTTTATTTTATGTGGTTGTAGTTAGTGTTCTCTTGGGTCTCCGTGCAGTAACAGTTACAGAGTTGAGATGTCGTACATGCTATCATGTGAAGGCAGCAAAATTTGGTGCATTCTTTAACTGATCTAACTCCCTTTGGTCCAGTTGCATGAATAAAAGATTCAAGTGCTGTTATATTATCCTTCTATTCTCCTTTCACTTAATCCTGCACCAGGGAAGTGGCTTCAGAGATTAATGTGACCTTCTGCTTGGTTCTGTGCCAATACAGCAAATATAATTTGTACATGGGCATTACCTGCATATGTCCTCAGACTGACTGGCTTGCCATTACTATTCATAGGAGTGTTCTTCAAAGAAAAGGAGAGAAAGATGATGCTGTGAATGGCTTTCCTCTCAGTTTTTAGGCTTGTAGAGGAAAAGTTTCTGCTAGTTTGCCTTTGTTATGCAGCCCAGGGGTGTAATATGGCTTTTTGTCCTTCTAATATGAATGTTTATCATTCAGACAAAGCAAAACTTCCCAGAACTCTGGGGTTTTCTTGGTGGTAGCAGGCTTGCTGTTATGTCATGGGAGGAGGAGCTGCTGTCTTGTTTTTCCTGTTTTTTTGGCAGTGCTGTCTTCTGTAGCTTGTTCTGTCCTGTAATCTCTCCAAGTTCCAAAATACTATGGAATGCAGATAGTGATCAGATGGAGTTCTTTGTCCCTTCGAGTGTGTGAAGCTGAATCGAATCTGTTACATCATGGATTATCTATTTGTCTTTACTCTAGATCACTCTGTCTGTTTTGTGTGGAAGGTCTGCTGAGGAGTCTAGAAATCACTCTTGCAGGTTTTTTGTGCTGCTGTCAAATGATACTGAAGCTTATGGTCTTTGTGCTGAGGGTCTTTTTTACCGTCCAAGTCAGAAACCATAAGCTTGGTAAGCATTTGAGGCTGGGCAGACGTAACAAGTAGGTGTGAAAGAGAAATGCCAAGTTTTCCCATCTAACGGGAAAAGGACTAATAATCACGCCATCTTTGAGGTCACTTAAGCCATGGAGAATATCGTGGCTGTAGGACTGAATAAATCATGCGTAACTGCAGAATTTAAGATGAATCATAAATTGGGTGTGTGTTAGAAATTTGTTCAAGGGGCAGTATAGCCAATTTAACAATTGTTCAGTTGTAAACACATACTGAATCATGCAGTATATAATTATATATTTTTCTGAAGTGTAGTGCGCAGAGTGACAGGCTGAGGGACTCAAGTTAACTGGTCAGGTTCTGATTAACTGATTTTAATTTGATTTTGGTATGATTTTGGCACAAAGCCATATGTGCTGTGTCAACTCATGTTTTGAAGGAAGATCATGATTTCCTAACCATAGGCATTCCAAGTCTTCAAGTGACTTTGTCTACTAATTAATCTGGAGCTAAAACCTCCTAATTGCAGGATTTAAACTAGACAGTATAAGCTGCTCCAGAAGGTTTTGGCCTCCATAAAGAACTCATTTAAAAAGCAAGTTTCCATGACCAAAAATCTTCATGTTTTACGTGGAACCTTTGAACTGGTGGCTGTCTCTAGATATGCCACTAAGTAGTTGTCCCACAGACTGTACTGTTCTGGATATTTGGTGTATACCACATCTAAAGAGTTGAGTGAGCAAAAAATCGGTAAATCTTAATGTATACTGTCAGTTGCAGGAAATGGATCAACTATGGATGATTGGATAAAGAAAATCTGCCTCTAAAATCCAGTAATTTTTCAGTATTTGCAAGATGGTGCTGGGTAATGTGCTTAAAGACCCTGCTAATAATAGATTTAACAGAGAAGTCGAAGATCTTGGGAAATACTGAAACATAACACCAGCAGCAAATAATTCAGAATTTAGGGAAATCTTAAAATGAACCCATAGGGAATAATATCCTTCCTGTAGAGCTTGTCTTCCATTTTCTGGGCAATGGGTCTGTTTCCCAGCAGGGAAGAATACACAGCATGTTTTCTGCTCACTCTCAGATTTGTAAGTGCCCTGCAAATTGGTTGCCGGTTGGGAGTGTATGTGCAGAGGATGAGCACAGCTTTAGTCTTCAATTGATTTCTGTATCTGTGAGTATGGAAGGAAGTGGAGAAAGAAGGGATCTGCAGTCCGAGAGGACAAATGATCAACTTGTGATGTGGTCACAGTTTCTGTGCTTGGGACAAGCAGGTGTTAGACCGAAGAAGAGATCTCCATGTTTGCACTGTGTGCATTTCACTCAGAGGGCTAGTATCTTTTATATTATCCAGTTGGGGTTTTTTAATTAATGATTTACTGAATACTGTTTCATATGGTTCATGTTGGGCCTTATTGGTAGGTCACCTAAATTACATTACACAGACAGATTCTTAGTTACTGGGTGAAGAACTGAGCTGTATCCTGTTCAAGGACAATTTCCAACAGCCTCCTCTTCAGCTCAGCATCACTTCTGGAAGGGGAAACGCCTTTCCTCTCACTTGAACAGCAGTTAAGTGCTTTCAAGAAGTAGCAGTTGAATAGGTTAATTTTTTTTCCTGCAAAGTTGGTTGCTTATGGAGAGAAGAAAGTGCTGTGAGGTCTCTTACAAGGACAGGGTATATTAAGATAATGGATACTTTGGTATCCATCAGCTTAATGCTATGCAGGAAATGGTTCTACCCTTTAAGACTTGCTAGTGCTACACTTGCAGTGTGTAGAGTGAAGAGCTGGTTTCTGGACAGATGGAGGTCTGTTCTTAGAGTTGCAGCCCATCTGCTGGTATCAAATCTCTTTTTACAAATGCTTGCGGAATCTTATTTAAGTCTGCCTTGGCCAAAACCTTTAATAGGATTTAGGGACCCTCTAACAAAGCCTTCAGGTAGTTCATGTTGACTTCTCAAAACAGATCAGCGTTCCTGCCCATTTGTGACTCTCTTTGTCCTTCAGGGTTTTTCTCTTGTCCTTCAGCAGAAACTTAAAACAAAAGTGAAACGTTTGGTTTATATGGAGTGACACACATGACACACACATTTTAGACAGTGGGTAACACGTGCATGTGTGGGGACATGCACACTCTTTTTCAACATGAGTGTGCACTGTAGAAACACATCCTTACTGAAGGCTGACAGATGTAAAGTGCAGAGAGCCAGGTGTGTAATCTCACTTGCCAGTGCTTCTCATTTCCTTAGGATCAGCTTGCTTTCATTTGAGGCAGCATGGATAAGTCAAATCCAGCCAGCTGCCTGCTCAAGTCTCTGCCATTCCCTTGGAGTGTTCGTGTTTCTTGAGGAGGTATCAGGGTGAGAACAGGGTATTGTCAGTTACGGTTCTCAATTGGAAGTGTATGAAGTTGCTTTATCAGATTAGTCACTGATTCCCCATGCTTAAATCTTTGTAAATGTTTTCACACCTAATAGGAGGATAATATAGCACCAACATTGTAAATTGTATTTTCATGTGTATAAAAAGTATAAATCTTGTGCCTTGTACTACCATGTCTGAGTAGAGAGGCTATCTGTCTGAGATCAAAATTAGGGTTTTTTTCTGTTACAGAAAAGTGAAGAAAATGCAGTACTCTCTGAATAAGACTTGATATTTGTTACGGTGCTTGAACTGTCATTTATTTCAACTTACAGGAAAGCAGAGCAAGGATCTCTCAGTTTATGCTTTGGTCTTAGAGCCATAGCTTTTCTTGTGTGTACGGTTCTTGACGGGTGAAATGTAGGCCTCTGTTCCATCTTGTCTGTTTTTCAGGCTAGAAATTCAGACTTTCACAATAATAATTAGTCATCATTTGTGTGAATAATAGCTTTAGTCCCAGACAGGTGAGTTCACAGATAAGATATCCATGGTGTCATCTATCTGCAGACATTGTAACATTCTGTTCTTTATGCCATATCTCCCTTCTTTTTTTTTTTTTTTTCTTCCCAGAAATGAACCTAAGAAATTATAACTGTCTGAGAAGGCAACACAATTTTTTTTTTCTGTTGTAACTCCTGGGTTTCTGTGTTATCTGTATTGTAGAGCATATGTAGTTGCTTAAAGAAGTCTAAATTTCCACGGAGTTGGGCATATTCCTTTTTTGAGCATTGAAGACTCACCTTAACAGCCTAAAAAGCCATTTATTGAAGGATTGGATGTGAATATATAGGATTAAAGCCAAGCTTTGAAATAACATATGGTAGCATCAGTCTTTATACTTGTTAAGAGTATGTTGACTTTTACGTTATTTACAAATACACTGCAAATCTAGCACTTTTCTTTACTGCTAAGGTTGGTGGGTGTTAATGATTGCCTTCTCTCCCCCCAGTATAGCATGATAGCATAATATTTTTGTACCTATCTGAAGGACTCTGGAGTGCCACATGCAAGAAAATAGAGAACTCTTACTCACTTGGCTTAACTTTTTGCTGATCCAGTTGGGCTGCCGTCGTGACACAGATTATTACGTTACTGCAAGGGGCTATCTTACCAAGAAGAAGCATTTTTAAAGGAAGATACCGCTCTCTTACTGACGCTGAAAGGGTTAGCACGTGACAGAACCTGAGCCCTTTGGTACTAGAGAATTTGTCTGATGTAGTACAAGTTATCACTTCATTACCATGGAGAGGCCTTAAGCCAAGCTTTTAAAAATCTACTCTAAAGTAAGTTGATCCATTAGTGAAACCTATTGGTAGAGTCACCAAATTTCTAGTCTGTGTTAATTTATATCTTGGTGTTAAATATTTGAGCATCACTCTTCTCACACATTGGGGACTGATTATGAATAATATTATAATATAATTATAAAATAATGTTGTACTGAATGAAGAAGCAGTTATTGTACTAAGTAATCGTCACTGCTTCCTTGGCTTGCTGGCCAGTGTTTTATTTGTAGATAGCTTTAGAATGTCACAGATGGTGGGAAGCAGTACTCAGTAAGAATAATGCTTTCTAGTGCCTTCCTGACATTTAAATCAGGTGCCTGCCACTATTGCTGCTCCCCTGACAATAGCTTTCATTCCCTCTTCAGCTGCACTGAGAGCTGTGACTGAGTAAGGACAGACTTCAGTCATGACCTTTTCATAGTATGTGAGGAATGTGTGGCTCTCACATGCAACAATGGAATAACTGCTGGACTAAAGCTGGAGGTGCCATTCCTAGTGCCTTTTGTCTGATAGATAGCACATCATCACTCCATCAGGAAGTTATGCTGTCCAGAGTAAGATGCCTTTTTGCTTGTGGTTATTTCAGGTCATTAGAAGGGTTTAATTTGTTATGTGTGAATAAGGGTGTTACTGGTTCATGTGCTGTTTGAAAAGTGTCGCTGTTGCCAAGCTGCTTTGTAGTACTGAAATGTCTTCTTTTTTGCTAAAGCTTGCTTTAGTCACAGGTCTTCTGCTCCTACTTAGCAATTAAAATGAAAGTTGCAAGTATGAGAAATGCATCAAGGAGACGTGCCCTCTCCGAGGTGGAGCAGATCAACAGCAAAATAAGGGAGTTGCCCAAGAATCTTACACCGACAATTAAACAAAGAGAGGGATACAAGAGTCATGCTACGATTTATGTGGATTAAGCTTACTTTGTAGTGATAATTATATACTATTCTGAATAAAATTTTAATATCAAATGTGAAACATCAGCTACCTTCATGCATAAAAAAGCATTCTACAGTTGCCTAGAAAACACGACTTTCATGATCATTATATACAATTTGGACTGGCTTTACTAGTTTGCCTAACACGAAGCTACAGATAAACAAGTTTATCTGGTTCTGGTGATGGAGACAGAAGAGCAAAGGAGGGAGTCAACACTAACCCTTGCTTGTCTTCCATTGTGTGTTCAGGCCAATGCCAAAAGCTGATTTCCCTCCACCTTCCAGGAAAGAAAGCAAGCACTTTTTGAGTAAAATAAACACTGCCTGTCCTGGAGGTGTGAGCCAAGATTCTGAGCATGTCACATTCTTCTGTCTTTCAGATATGGGATTACAATACTGATTGAGGGCTTTGGTAGGAGAAATACTAACATCTCATCTGTTCATCTGTGTATGCTCAAATAAAAGGCCAACATTTATACCTCTGGGAGTGTTTTCATATTGTGTTTTCTCACAAATTTGAGCTAGTTCCTGTTTCTTACTTAGGAGGTCTGAGCTCAAGTAGCAAGCTGTCAGTTTGAAGAGGAAATGCAGTTTTAAAAAAATTTTCTAGATATGTGTTGAGGATTTGCCCAGGAGCAGGAGGTTTTTGTTTTGCTGACATTTCATCCTATCTTCTGCCTGTGGGGGAGAAAGGAGAACATGGAAGGAAAGATATGAGTGGAAGAAGCTAATCTATTCCATAATAGGAGGAAGGGAAAAATACTTGGGTGGTAATACTAATCTCTGCTGACCTCTGAAGAATGAAAGCGAATTAATAGTGCTAAGGTAATATTATTATCAGGTTGCAGGCTAAATGCAAAGCACCATGAAAGTGTGGGATTTTTTCACAAAAATTTTCATTCACCTGATTTCTGACAGCTCTTAAAATACTTAAGAAAAGAGGGGGGAGAGGGTATTTGGATCTTGTGGGGCTGTGTTTCCCCTCTTTGTATCTATAGGAGAAATGAAAAAAGTGGTTGTGACACAAGGGTTTGTTTCCTTATCCTTCAAGACAATAATTGAGAATAATGTGCAGAAATTAACTTGAGAGCAGGACTCTAAAAGAAAAAAAATTCTTTAAGCACAGTTGACTTGATTAGCTTGTGTATTTGACTTGATTGCATGGTTGACCTGACTATTTGCAAATAATGCCTTATTTTCTGGATAGTCTATGCAAATTGGACCCGCAGCTATAGGAAAACCACATTTTATGTGTGTATTTGAAAATAAGGTTTCAAAGACTACTGAAGTGCAAGCTTTCTACTTGACTTCAAGGTTCTGCACTTAAGCCCAGTTTCAGCAACAGTATTATTGGGGATAAACTAATTGGTAGATGTAGCCCAGATCTTGTTCGGGGATGTAAGATGTGGGCCAATGTAAATGAATAGGATGGATGCCAGGATTCTGAAATTACAGGGCATGGTAATGGCTGAAGGTGCTTAGGTTCTGAAATGGGAGAGACCAGACTTTCAAAACTGTCCAGGTCTAGCCCCAGTTCAGTGTCACTGAGACTGTGCCTGTCGAGTGCTTTTAGAGAACACTTCATGCTCACTGAGTGCTGAATGGAAGTGTCAGTGTTTTATTTTCAGGCAGCTAATCATGGCATAAGAAAGATGAATTTTAAGAGGTTCTCTTGGATAGAATTGTCTTGTTAAATGTACTTCTGTCTTCAGGCATTTATAGCTAAAGAGAAGGGGCCAAGAAGGGGCTCTTGGCTCATCTGCTAAGAGAAAAGTCTCCTCAGAACCAGCCTCTTTTTGCTTAAGTGTCCCTGTGGAGCAAGGTGGCAATACTGCTCCTATTTGGGACAGTTAAACTCAGCTAATAGTGTTTTATATGGGACAGAAAAGGTGGGTTTTTCTCCACAGAAAGTATGCATGTAGAGCCCTCTTGCTTTCTCTTTTAAATTTTGTCAAATGATAAAAATTAATATCAGAGTGTTTGATGTGATTATCTAGAAATTCTATCAGAGTTCGATATCCTAGGTTTTTTTCACTGCTTCTTGCACATCTAAAAACACCTGCAGAGTGTATGCCTAGAGCAGCTGCTTTTCATGTTTCTTGGCATCAAATCCCTATGAAATACCCAGTATGAGGTAGTGAAGGCATTCCACTTAGCTGTTTTTAAAGCACAGCTCTTGACTAAAAGCTTTTGTTCTGAAGTTTCAACATTGGGGAAAAATGCTGGTGCACAAGGTAAGGAAAAAAGCAAGGGATATGTATTACTAAAACTGAAACACCAAGTTGTCAAGCATTGGTTAAGTTGAAGCAGTTTAGGCTTTTGACTTTCAGTCTGTTTTTAGGAACTTTTTGACAAAAATTACTCATATTACAGCCTTCAATAATCACAGTTACAGCAATGTAACTGTTCTTCATATTTTGGCTCGCAACAGTTCTATAACATTTGGAAAGAATAGGCCACTAAAATTTTCCAAATTCTTTGTTGCATTTGGAGACCTTCAGTTTCAAATTTAAAATTTAAAACATGAGGAAAAATGGTGGTAGTTGAGGGAAATGAGAATTTTGAGCATCTAACTTCTGCATGCATAAGTAAAAAGTGAGGTGTTGTTAAGTGGTAGGGAAAACACTTATATACCTTGCAAACAGTCATTTTGACAGAATTGCTCGCAGTGGAGGGCTGCTCCTGTTGTGCTTTCCCTGGGACAGAGCAAGTGGGAGGCTCCCTCATGGGCCAGGTT
This sequence comes from Pomatostomus ruficeps, assembly GCA_013400735.1. Lineage (NCBI taxonomy): Eukaryota > Metazoa > Chordata > Aves > Passeriformes > Timaliidae > Pomatostomus > Pomatostomus ruficeps. The sequence continues at coordinate 18,573 of VYZT01061947.1, read as the reverse complement.
GGTACTGTCTGGATGTTCCATAGGTAGTGTGCTTTTAACATGGGTTCCTGGGGCTTCAGATGAGACTTTTAAAAGCCAGGAGGTCACTGAGCTTGTTTTCAGGCAAGAGACAGAGCCTCATCCCTCTCATCGGGGAGTGTGTGAGCTGTCTGTCTACAGGGAGGAGCTGGCAGCTGGTCCTCATGAGGTAGACAGGCTCTTTTTAAAAAGTGTCTGAGATATGGGAGAGGCCTCTGGCTTAAGCAATATTTTTCCCCGTGACTGTGCTGCTTGCATGGCTTAGGGCTGAGTGGTGCCGAGAAATTGCACTCAGAGCTTGTTAATACAAATGATTTACACCTGAATGTACTCTCTTGTCCTGGAGCATGATAGCTGCCTCCACACGATGCAACTCCTTTCCTGTGGAAATAGAACTCCTGTGTGGTCTAGGAGTAAATTCTGCCCCAGAACAAGCAACCTGTCAGGTTCCTGTCTATGCATCTCCCATGTTAACTATTTTAATTTGTCCACTGTTTTCCCATGCTGGGTTGTGCTCTCTACTGTGCGAGTGTCCCTGTTTGGGTGTGCCGTGCCTCTGATCTCATGTGAGTTTGGGATGGATGGGTAATCCATGCCCTAGCCGTTCATGTGGAATTCATACCACCTAACCCTGTGACTTGCCTACCCCGATCCCATCTCCAGCTAAGCATCCATGTGGTTTCGTATTAAGATGCCATCATAACACTGTCCCAAGAAAAGGGGAAGGGAACTCGTCCTTGGAAAGTGCATCTTTCAGTGTTCTTTACTCTGTCCATTCTTACTATGAACAGTGAAAGGAACAGGGTACAGGATTCCAGATCTTGCTTTCCTTAGATAAAGAGGAGACAGGGAGAGCATTCGTTGCAAGAAAAATGGCCTGACATGAACCAGCTAAGAGTCCATAGAGAACTCTGCCAGTGCATCTAGATTTCTTTGTCAGTCAACCTGGAACACTGAAAAATAGGGACTGCCAGGGCCATAGTTTTGATGTGGTATTCTACAAAACCTTTATATGTTTTTCTCTTAGAAAGATTACTCATTATAGTCCTTATGTTGTCATTTATCATAAGGTTCAGGTATTGCATAGAAGCAAAAGCTTTTGTATGTATCGAGCATTTAGGTTTCCGTATTCACAGAGGACCACACACTATTGAAGGTTCCCAGAATCTAAGGAGACAGCAAATTTGGAAGAGTTGTGCATTCCAAACATCAGCATTCCTACAAATATCTTCTTGTGAAAAACATCCGACACAGATGAACTAGTGGGGGAGAAATATATATTGAGCCAGCCACTTCCACTGTCAGCTCCAGATCGGTGCCTGGCTGATAACAGGTGGGCTGCTCAGGTGGGGAAACCTGGCCTTGCATTTTCCTACCAACAGCTTCACCCCAGCTTGCCTCAGGTCCTTGGTGCTAGAGAACCATTTTGTGGGAGGTTCTTTAATTCTCATAAACCAGGGTGTTGGTCTGCCCATTGCTGAGAAAGACATGCACTGCAGCTTAAAGATAAATTTGAGGAAGAAAAGTTACGGAGAAAGTTACCAAAAAGTTGCTGAAACAGATCTGCTTCATTGAGAATCCCACTCAAATCCCAGCTTGTGGCATTTTGCATGTGGCTGTGCTTGTAATGACTGGTTTTGTGATGGATTCTTTTTGGGCATTCAAAATCAGTTTGAAATGGTTTGGGTTTGGTGTGTTGGATTTGTATTTGTCAAGCTCCTGCTGTCTGTAAAATGCAAGCAGATCTTGTTGCTTGCACTGCTGCAGCTGAGGCCTGGGTGGCTGGGTGTGTATATTCACATGCTTCTTACTGGGATCAAGGAATTGTTTGCTGTAGGATTCTTTTACTGTGGATGTAATGTGTTTGGGAGTTTCAGCAGACATGCTCTGGTCTCTGTTGTGCTGTTAAATAGGGAATTGGCTTATATCTGCTTCACAACAGTCCACACTTTTCAATCACAGCTGAAAAGATTCAGGGTTTTGCAGGATGGGGAAACAGGGATTGTTGGTGTTATGCTCAGCATACTCCTTTAGAGTATTTAGCACAGAAAGTTGTCATTTGCACTTCATGTATTTTTAGTTGCTAGGAGAAGATGAGATCTTTCAATCTGAATAATCCAGAGACCTTGATTCTAGGTGTATATACTGAAATTTGAGACTGAAATTACAGAATTTCCTGGAACATGATAGACCAGACACTCACTCTATGCCCGGTGTATGTGAATCTCATGCTGACTAGCAGCACAATTTTCTCAGGTTTTCCATCCATTTATTGCAAGTCTGTATTGGTCAGATTTATTGAAAATAAATCTTTCCATTTTTCACGGCTTATTTCTTTTTCTCTTTGGAAATTCAGATTTCATCTTTCTTTTAAATGTGATCTGAGTTTGCTTTCCCATCCATTATCTTTTAATGATGACTTTTGAAACATTAATTTTTGAAAATATATCTGGCTTAGTAAAAATGCAGAATAATTGAATGCTAGAAACTGGCAAGTTGTGAAATAAGGAAAAATAAACTATGCTGAAAAGCAGCCAGCAATATGTAATTTTTCAGTAGCATATGGAATTCTAGTTGAAAAGGCTAGTATTTTAGCAAGTATTGTCAAACCCCATGTTTTCAGTTAGAAACTGCAGGATATTCGGCCTTTTATGTTGCCATTATAGGAGTATAAGCCTGGTTATCTGTAAGTAAAAACACACGGAAGGCATGAAGCTGCCTATTTGGGAAACTAAATAGTGAGCATGGCCTCCTTGCAATTTGATAGATTAGTATCCAGGAGTGTGCATCTGAGCCAGGATTGTCTGGTGTGATGGGGAGGCTCTGGGTAGGTGATTTAAAGGAAGAGGGAGGAGCCTCCAGCAGGACCATTAGGTCATCTAAAGCTGTTCATATCAGTTATTGATCTCCACACCATAAACATTGCTTGTGGAACTGTATTTTCCATTTCCAGTAGCAGCTTTGGAGCCTTTGAGTCGTAACAAACTTACCAGTGATGAGTGACAGTACACCTTAGGCTCTTACTACAGCTCACTGCCTCAAGATTTTATTCTCTGGGGCCTGGAGAGAAGCACAGAGAGAAGCCACTGCAGCTGCATCCTAATCAGAAATAAAAATTGGCATGAGTGCTCAATCTGAGGACATTTAGTGTCCATGGAAAGCTGGAGTAATTAAGCAGACACGTGGTTTGCTCCTGAGCTTATTGAACAGGTGAAGCTTTGACTTTGCCAGAATATTCAGGGATGTATTCTTCAGTTTTCAAAATCATTTTGGACAACAGAATATGATGAATATTATATTGTGGTATGGTGAAAATTATTTAACTCTTTGAAAAAATATTGAAGTGTAACCTCTTTTATCCAGGGAAGGAAACCTTTATTTGATTTGGGGGGAGGTAATAAGTAAAGTGCTGCTAATAGTTTTACTTTGTTTTTTAACTGCAAGAAGTTGAACACAGGAGTTCTCTATCAGTTCCATAGCTGTTTTGCTTGTGTGCATGTTTGCAGGTAGTGCTTCTTATAATATGGCCATGAGATACTGTAAACAACCCTGTGGAAGGAAGACGAGCTTCCTTTCCTAACAACAGCTTCACTGACTTGAACTTGTTAAAATCATGTTAATAGCTGATTTATTTTAATAAACCTGTAACTACTGATCTATCTGTCATCTTTATAAACAGAGCAAACTCTTGCCCATACCCTATGGATTAATTTCAGCTTGTTGAATTTATTGATGTAGAGCCTACAATATTAATATGGATCATTACTCAATCCGAGTTTTTCTGGAGGAGGTGCTCAGAATTCTTTATCACCGAGTGAACATTTTGTATTATTTATATTTGATGGATTCTGTTAATGCTGGGGAATTTTTGTGACTGAGGGTTGAACATGGGGTTATTACTACTTGAATGCAGCATGCAAGGAGAAGGAAACTTAGTCTTACATCAGTCTGTTTGTTTCCCAGGTAACATGCATGTGTCACTAGCAGAGGCTCTTGAGGTGCGGGGCGGACCACTGCAAGAAGAGGAAATATGGGCTATTTTGAATCAAAGTGCAGAGAGCCTTCAAGAGCTCTTCAGAAAAGGTAAGCATTTTTTAAGACTGATAAATACAGAACTGGAAACATCTTGGGTTATGTTCACTTGCCACGAAAGTAAACTGCCTTGTCCTTCCTGGGCTCCAAATCCAAACAGTAACTTGTCCCTAGGTTGTCTCTGGGTAAGTGTCTCGCTGCACCCCAGCCCAAAGGTTACCTTCAGCCATCACTTCATGTTCTACCAGAACCTATGGCACATCCCGTTTCTTGAGGTGATAACTTCCATTATTTTAGACTCATTGAAGTGAGATGGAAACAGGAAAAAAGTGATACATAAATCTGAGACCATGGGAACGCTTTGGTACTGAAGGGGACACAGAAATGGATACAGTACTGTGCAGTCATGACCAGTGTGCTCTGAAGAGATTTTGTCTCAAGGGAGGCAAAGGTGAACAAGAGAAAATTTGACCAGAGGGCTAGGTATGATTCCCCAGAATGCCAGTGGCAACACCTGCATAGCTGCTGAGAGGAATGTGGTGTTGTCTTGTACTTCAAAGGAGTAGAAGTATTTCTTCTCCCTCCCACCTTTGTAGGCTCCAAGTTGAGCATCTGCAATACTGCTAATAATACACATTTTAGCACTAGGTCTGACTATGGAACCTTTCCTCTTCCTTATGTTTTCCTTTATTTTCTTTAAAATCTGCAAATCCTTAAGGCCCTTTTCTCCCTTTCTTGCTTTTTTAATAGCAATAAACGCTTAACCCAAATACTGAACTTCAGTAACATCTTTTAATTTGTTCTCAGAGAAAGTATGTGTTCCCATGATGCATCCTAGTATTTCAACACCTTTATGGAGAGTTGTCTGCTTATATCTAAGCATGCATATGTAAATTTATTCAGTTTTATTAATGTGTCGTGGTTTTGATCCTGGCTAAGTGCCAGGCACCCATGGCAGCCACTCACTCGTTCCCTCCCCTGCCACAGCTGGGCAGATAAGGGAAGGAGAGGGGAAAAACACCGAGGGAATTAACTCAGGTCTATGAGTTGAGATAAGGAACCGGGAGAAAACGCTCCAAGGACAAACCAGGCTCAGCTTAAAAGTTGCAAAGTGAAATTTATTACTACCTGAGTTAGAAGGAGGATATGAGAAATAAACTTAACCTTTAAAAGACACCGTTCTTTTCACTTCCCACCCCTCCCTCCCTCCCACCAACAGTGCAAGGGGCAGGATGTGGGGGTTCAGGTCAGTCCATTTCCAAGATCTTCTTCCCCTGCTTAGGGAGAGGAGGTTTTTCCTCTGCTTTTGCCGTGGGGTCCCNTGTTGGCACCTCACCCACGGACTGCGGGTGGCTCTGCATCCCTCATGGACCCCCATGGACTGCAGGGGGGACACCCCGCCTCACCATGGGCTCACCACGGCCTGCAGAGGAATCGCAGCTCCAGAGCCTGGGGCACCTCCTCTCCCTCCTTCTCCACTGACCTTGGTGTCTCCATGTTGTTTTCCCTCACATGTTCTCACATCCTCCTCCTTCTCTAACTAAAAGCAGCTGTGTGCACATTTTGTTTTGGTTTTTCCTTAAATATGTCATCACAGAGGCGTAACTAACCTTTCTAATTGGCCCAAACATGGCCAGTGACATGTCCATCATCTTCAGAGCCATCAGAGATTGGCTCTGCTGGAAATGGTGAAGAACTCCAGAAACTTCTCACAGGAGCCGTCTTTATGGCCCCCTCCCCTCTACTAAAACCACAACATAATGAAAAACCAAAGGCTCATGCTTTGAAAACAGTTATTGTTTTACCACTTTCTTATGCAAGGGGCCCATCTTCATTATTGAGGGCAAAATATTTTGTATTTTTTGCAAGTATTTGGTTTAGAATTTCATCAAGATTCAACATTTAGGTTGTTTTGGGTTGGATTTTTTAAGATTTGGTTTAGATGGTCTGTTGAGTCAGACATTGGGTCTGTCTTATGCATTGCACAGCCTCTGAGCGTGGTCTCTGTTGGATACTTCTCAGGCTCCAGAGAAGGCAGATGGGGCAGAAACTGCTATATGGTGCTTGATTTTTGGTCAAAAATTACTTATCTTAACAAATACTAATTTTATCAACTTCTCCAGCATATTTTTGGTAGATGAATTGTAGGTACTTTTGATATGCCATTCAAATTTGCCTTTTTCCCTTTACGAGCGTTCTCACAGCCCCATGTGTAGTAAAAAGTGTTCACTATTAGGAATGCTGAGTTTATTGTTGCAGTTTGACCAACTGACCTGTCCTGCTGCTTCTCATATTGCAAGAAAGGGAAAGCTGGCATCTGCTTTCCTCTCTCTTTCACTCTTTGTTGTATCTCAGAGACAGTCAGGAGAATTATTTCTTTTAAGAGGGCAGATTGTTAAGACCTTGACTTAAGAGTCACCATGAATGGTTAGAGGTTTACTCTTTTAAACTTTGCAGAAATTGACACATGGAGCTCCATCTTTTAATCCACCTGCAGGATCACAGTTGTATAACCACATAGTAGTGAAACCACTTAAAACTTTATCCTAGGTCTAAAGTTTATTCAAGAAGAGGGTCTGCACTGAAAATAAGAGCTCACTCCTTCTTGTCCTAGAGTAGTGCAGAAAAGGTATAATCTCTATGAGGACTGCATACAAGCATCAACAACAAGAACACAGCCCTCCTTCAGAAGAATAAGTACTGAAAGATGAGAGCACAAAACAGAAATCTGCCCCAGGACTTCTGATATGTTTTTAAGGCAGGGGAATGTTTGCCAGCCAAGACTGGCTGAGGTGGCAGAAGCTTCTGATCTTACTTCCTATGTGTGAAGACCAAAACACAAATTCAGATAAAATCAGTGCCAGAAGAATCTGCCTATTTTTTGGGGATGAAGCTGTTTTATTGAGTTGTTTTTCTGCTAGTTCAGCAAACTATTTTCAGTTGCATGCTATTAATTAGCCTGGGATATAGCCTTTGGTAAAACGCACTTCAAGAAGCACTCAAATGAAAGAGCTTTTCTGTGTGCCTAAGGTTGATAAAGGTAATCTAATTCCTTCAAGCAAGAGTTGGATAACCAGACAGTCTTTAATGAAAGTTTGTCTTCACTAATGAAGCAGTCTAGAAACTCTTTTTGTCATCTTGAATACCAGTTTCTATGCTGGCTTATGAAGGTGGTGTTGACATGCAGGAACAGAAAATGTGGAGGTTCCTGTAGCCTTGTCTGACTCAATTTTGTTCTTTATTTGTGGAGGTCTTGTAGCAAATGGGGAATCCTAAAGAAATCTTGTTTTTCCTGGTCAAATTTCAGACCCATTTCTTTCATGCATGTGTGTGGAAGAGCTGTTTATGGAAGAGGGTGAGTTTCCAAAATATTTCAAAACTGACTGATCACTCCTGGGCAGAGGGTGATAGAGCAAGCTTTTAGCTTCTGCAAGATCTTTGACCAGCTCTCAAAATGCTCTTCCTCCCTGTACAGAGTCCTGAAGTCCCTGAACCTGCTGTTCTGTAACAAAATATAAGCTTTGCTGAGTGTTTTGTACATTGAATTTCTTCAAAAAAATTAAACACATATTGTTCAACAGTCTGTACTCCAGCTGTTTTGAAATGAGGGGGGATAAAAAAGGCCATGGAAATAGTCAGCTCTTAAATTGCCATCTGTTGGCAGCCTCCCCGCACCAGCCCAGGAACCACACACACTTAAAGGAATTACCAGCCCAAGTAATAATTTATTTATATATGTAGTCCTGGTAGAGTTTTGGTAGTTCGTTTCAAGTTGGGAGTCTTGCTATTACTCTATCAACAGAGAACCTGTTCTTCAATTAATTTCGTGTGTAAGGTGGTTTCTGGAAATTAGGAAAAAAGTGCCCAAAACAAGCTTTGTTACACATTTGATGACTTCTTGATATATAAAAGTTCTGCATGTCTTTTAGTGAGTCTAACTTCTTATCCCTCAAAGCACTGAATAAAGGCAGCACAGGATGAAAATCCATTGTCTTATATGGTTAATTGCATATCACATCACGTCTGATTCAGCAATAGATACAGAAATGTGTAGGTTTTAATCCCTCTTTGTATTTACAGTTCTAACAGATGTTGAACTCCTTAAAAATACTTCAGAAATTTATTTTGATCATTTTAAAAAATGAAAACTTAGATTGAAATGCTCAGTTACTAATCACCAATTTAGAAGATCAGCCATGGTAGCTGTCTTGTCAGCATATTATAAGCTGTTAAATGAAGGAGAAACACAATCTAGGACTCAGTTGCAGATCTGACATCAGTTGCACTGGTGATGTTGAGATTAATCTGGAGATTTGAAAAGGCCGATACCAGACCTGCCCTTCTCTTACATCTGTTTAATTATCTGCAATAACTATTTTGTTGTTTGAAAGGGTGTATCAGCTGTTTCAGACATGCTCTATCTTGCACTCAGAACTCCATGAGGTCAAAGGAACAAGTCTTTGAAGTAATCTCAAATGTGAGTGTATAAGCACAAGGAGAATGCTGTGCTCGCTGCTGTTGAGAATTATAAAACAGGCGTCCCTCTAATTTGGTAGGTTTAACTGGAAAAGATTTATCTAAACTTGAAAGTGGGAAAGCCTTCATATGTCACTTAGGCCACTCCTGTTCTAAAGTGTGTGTTGAGGATTCTGAAAATAATTGGGCCTTAAGTTTGGAGACATGTATCTAAAGGAAGGGGGAAGAGAAGGGGCAAATCGAGTATGATATTAAAAAGACAGAGTGAGCAAAGAAAGAGAGTCTTTGCAAGTTGAATGTCTTGCAAATTTGTATATGGGATATGATTTATGTAAAGAAAAGTTACATCATCTGAAAGTGGATGTGAAGAAGGAAGATTATGGTTTTCAGGGACCTGTAAATCTTGTTGACAGTCACACTGCTGTGGCTGCTTATCTTGGGTAAGTGTAATGAAAAGAAGGAAGGCAAAGTGTGAAGTGTGTTGATGGGGACTAGTGGTGAGTCCAAAGTAGTCATAGATGTAGTTGGGATGGAGCAGGAAATGGTTTGGTTTGGTTGACAAGAGGAAAAACACAATAGGAAGGGTTAAAAACCCAAATCCTCCTTTTCTAGTTAGTCCTTGTTAGCAGGCGATAAATGTTTGTTTTTGCCCTGTGTCAGTAACTGTTAGGGAATGGGGTTTTTTTTCACTGTCTGGTGACATTTGATCTTTTGGTTGCTGAGAAGGAAAGAGATTGGGCTTTTGTAATTTTGTTGGAGTTTTAAAAACTTTTTGTTTTCTATTCCTCATCCCTTCCTCCACCTACACCCACCCTACTCACACCAGAGAGGCGCAGTGGCTGCTTGCACTCCTTGCAGAGCACTGCTGGATGTAGTCAGCAGGACAATGAAGTGTAGTGTGGTGTTGGACAGACTGGGGGGCAGCTTAAGAACAGAAACTGATCTCAGAAATTAATTGTTCACCCTGTTTCTTGCTCCAGTGTCCTCAGGAAAAGGCAAATTTCAGTTTTCCAAGGGGTTCAGTATCCCATCAGAGCCCTTTTGTCCCTTTGTGCCGAAGGAAGAGGGAGCAGAGACGCTGCAGTGCTGCTTGCCCTGCACACCAGGCGTGCAGGGACATGCTGCACCAGCCCAAGGAGGAGAAGGATTTACGGCATAAGTGGTCCCATGTGCTGGCATAATCCTGGCCAGGCTGCAGATGAATCTGCCTGCCTCCAGCCTGGCCTGGGCATATGAATTTTCAGGTTCCTTTGCTCTAGGAGAAATCTTATTTGTCACAGTGAGAGCTGTGGAGGGAAGCAAAGATGTTTGTTGAAAACCTTGTGTAGATTTTAGGTTCTTCTGTGCTTTTTAGAGATTTTGTATGTATGTGTGTGTGTGTTCTGTGCTAATGGCTGTGGCCTAAGAGAGAAGTGGGGGGAAAAAGATCCTGAAGGACTCACTTGAATTGTGACTGTAGCTTGAGAATTCAAAATTACCTGCCATCAATATTGTAAAATAGATCCATTTCAAATATCTGCCTTGATGCCTCTTATAATGTGGTGGGTCTTTTTTATGTTGGGGTATTTCTATGCTGTTAAAGCACATAAAGGATTTTTTTCCTCTCTCATTTGTTTGGCAGATGCTCTGTAGCCGAAGATTATTTCTGTTTTTATTGCATTTAAAGCCAGTTCACTCTCTCACTTTAAGTGAGACCATGCTATTTATCTCTGTCTTGGCACTGCTTGATATACTGTGCTCTCACAAGTGTTTTGTTACCGAGTTGCATAGTTCTGGAGTTAACTCAGAAGGCTGGCAGCTCTAGCACAGTTGAAAGCCTGTTGGAAAGAAAATTGACCAGGAGCCATATCCTGAATTCCAGTGCTTTTAGAAAAAGGGGTTTGAAACTCTTTATTTTGGTCATCTCCCTCTGTATTTTTAGGAGTATATTTCCCTTACTGCTCTTGTAAATTATCTTGAAAGCCTAGACAGAAGATGACATGAACATTATAACTGGAAAATAGTTTCTCTTGTTTTCCTGTTTGATGCATTGCATCTTTGCTACCTTTTTGTCCATGGTACAAACATGTTAGAGTGGTTTTACTGAAAAGTATTGTCTTAGGTGTATCTACCTAGTTGGAGCTTTGAGATACTTATTTTGGTTTATGATGCATGCCTTAAGGAGGGAACTGGAGAATGAGTTGGTTTATCCTCATCCTTTGTAACAGTAGATTAGATTCCCTGGACTTGTGATGAGGCAGTATGATCTGCTTATTAGTTATAAGCTGCTAAAAGAGGAAGCTAAGAAAATGTCAATAAAACAAACCTGGCAAAATCAATCCTTTTTCTAAGCTTATTTTTTATCACATTAATTTTACATTGCTTCAGGTCATGAGGATTCTTGTGTGGGGGTGGATCAATAAATTCAGACTCTACATCTGTAGGAGACAATGCATGCTTTAAAGTTTGTTGAAATTAATACTGGGAAAACTTCAGACTACATGCGGGGTGTTTAATAGTTCTTAAAACAATTTTTTGTCTCAGTATGTTTCAGAATATGAAGAGTTTTTATGTATTTAAAGAATTTGTCATACAAAATGTTAAATTAAGGTTAAAGCCTCCAAATTACTTAATGTTCCTGAGTTGGGATTTATAAGCAGAAATCTTACAATATTTTAAGATATTGCTTGTTTAGGTTTTTTATATCAGTGGTGTATATACACAGAAGTGGTGCAAAATCCAATAGTTACGCACAGGAAAAATTCTGAAAGTCAATGGCCAACTAAGGTAGTCTTCCTAAAAATGCTTTTGGAAGCTTTGCTGTATAATGTAGTATTTTCTTGTTACATATAATAGGAAGGGTCTGTCCATCTTTATGTTTCTTTTGTTTAGCATCTGAACTTGCTGCCACAACAGTGAACAGCACTTGTTCTGTTTGTTTCAGAGGAAGTGGGGTTAGAAAATTGAAGGACATACTTGGTAGATCCTTTTACACCTGATTACCAGCAAGCAGTAATTTAATACATTTCCTAGGAGATTAGAAATATTCTAGATTACAAGATAGTTCAGCAGTCTAGGAACCAGCACTGTAGAAATACCCTGAGCTGGAGAGTGGAAAATATTAGTGGTGGTACTGATGGAGAAAATTATTATTCTGCTGGTTTTGCTTACTGTATCAAGGGAAAAGGACATATCATTCAATTGTGTGTTTCCTCAGATCTTTGATATCCTATGTAGCAGAAGACAGAGCTATTGCCTCTTTGCCTATAAAAAAATAGAAGTTAACTTTTCTTTTTACTTGGGTAAAACGTCGTGCCTCCTTCAGTGAAACTGAGTTGATTCATGTTTGAGGTGTAGAAAAAATATTTTGACTTAAGACATGATGTCTCTTTTTCTTGCCTTTTTAAATTTTTTTTTAAGTTTGATAGCAATATTATCAGGCATCAAAAACTTAGCTGACAAATTGCATATTCTTGGTCACTTTTGGTTCTGCAATTTCAGTGCTTGTTTTGATATTTTCAGGTATTTGTAATATTTTTTTGCTTTAGACTAAAAAGGACTTCTGTGTCCCAAAACACTTCTGTTTTGTCCCCTTCTATCAGCCACTGTAATGAGTATTTCCCTTCTCCACTAACTTTGCCTACTCTCATCAAAACATTGCTGCTGCTGCAGTAGTGCTATGTCAGGATAGGAGCGAACTCCATTCCTGTTGTAGGAATTAGCCTTAATGACATGCACTACAGAAAGTGAACATTCTATGTGTCAACTGTAAAGTAAATGAAATAACTTCAGGATGGGAGAGATTGTGAGTATTTTAGCTGGCTCTTCCTGAGCTTGCTGGTATGAATAATAGCAAAGAATAGTCATAAAAGATACCTGTTACTCCACAATGTGATTAAAATTGAGGTAGTTGTTGTGGTTATGAAACACCACAGGTGGAAAAGGAAGCATGAATCTATTCCTCTAATAGTACGTAGGTTGATAATAAAATAACATCAAGCAAGGGCATCAAACAACATTGCTTCATTTTCAGGGTGGTTTTTGATTTTTTCTCCCTTTTCAATTACAGCTGATCCTACTGCTCTGGGGTTCATAATTTCTCCGTGGTCTCTCCTGTTGCTTCCATCTGGCAGTGTGTCATTTACTGATGAAAATGTGTCCCAGCAAGACCTGCGAGCGTTCACTGCCCCAGAGGTTCTGCAGAACCATTCGCTGTCATCCCTGTCAGATGTTGAAAAGGTACAGTGCCTCCGGGGTTTTGCTGCTGATCCCTTCACAAAATAGCTTTAAAACTGTACTTTTTGTCTCCCTGTGGTTTGTGATTCATGTAATTTCTTTTGTGAGGCGGGGAGGGATCCTCTTACTTTGTTTTTGCTGGTAGAAGTGGAATAGTGATTATAGTTTTATGCAGTTGTGAGGAAGTCTCTACAGCCCCTGACCACGTACATACTTGGGCAATGGCTGTACAGAATTCCCACTTTTCCTTTTTAACTCTTCCACAAGGGTAAATGTCCAGCCAAGTAAGGATTGTATATGTGGTGATCTCTAGGTCATTGATAGGTACAGTCAAAATAATTATCTTTTCAGCTGTATTCTTAACCAGAATTTGCTGCAAATGGTAACACTTTCCCCAGAAAACCATTCCCTTGGCTTAGTCAAAGATATTTAATGGTGGGAGTGAAAAGGAAGCTGAGCTATTTCTATCCCCTTGGCTTCTCTGGATCAATAATCCTTAGAGGGAAGCTAGCCACAGCCAGTGTTGTAATCTGGGAACAATTATGACATTTGGCAGTGTTCCTCCAGGAAGAACAGCTCTTACTCCAGAGGAAAGTGGTATTGGCATCAGTTGCTGTTGTGTGCATAATGACAATTAAAACATGTTTTTCTGTGTTGAATATTTTGTGTTTGCCGCTTTTTGTATATAGTCAGTTTCCTTTAGGGCTATATCACTGAATACCTACTGAATGTCCTCAGTTACTCCCAAGCCCTTTAGATATTCTTCTTGCTTTGCATATAGTCAAAATTAATGGTATCATAAAACAGGTTTACAGTTTTATCTATGGCAAAACTATAAACAATTAGAAACCTAGGCTGAATGTTTTAACAGAGAAGTAAAACTAACACTGACATCAATGAAGACTCAGGTTCAGTTATGTAGGATGCAACTGCCAAGTTCTATAGTCATACTGTTGGAATTATTTTCTTTCAAGAGGGACAACACTTTTGAAGACGGTAGTGTTACCTCTCGTGCCAACTCTGAAGTTAATGTACAAAACAGGCCTTTAAAAATGGCAGAAAAATAGTTCTGAAGTGACAAGTTTGTGACCTTTGTCGGAGCTGATTGCATTCTCTGTTCTGTGCCAGTATTCAATATGCTACTTTTTTCTTTTTGAAATAAATAGAGGACTGTTGCTATGAAAAGCCATGCTGTGATGTTTCTTAATCTTTAGGAAGGAAATAGTCAGAGGGACCTCTGTGGCCTGTAAAAGTCAACACAGAGCATATCAATAGGCGATGACCAAATGCTGTCATTCTGTGCAAGTGCAGCACTGATTAATCCTCTCTAATTAGGCCTGTGTGAATTTCTTTCCTGGTATCAGCACAACCCTTCTTGCTGGATGGATGGTGATCCACTTACTTGCTTATATGGAAGAAGAAAGCTCCCTGAAACACATCTTTGTACAAAAACTGGTGTCCTTGACTGACTTTATTAGTTGAAGTTAGTAGGGCTAATAAATAGCTTACGTGTGCATCCTTTTTTTTTTTTTTGACTGTTTCCCTTTGCATTCATATTAAACTGTGTATCAGGTGGTACACTGGTTATTTGTAAGGCTCCTTTGATCCCAGTGTTTGTGATCTCATTAGGATAGCCCCCTGCTTGAGTCATGCTAAGGTCTGCCTTGCCTTCAGACTCAAGTTTTAAGGATCCTTGGACATAACCATGCAGTCTTTACCCCACAGCAGGCTGATTGTGTGGATTGGAAGAGTTTCTGCCTTCAATGTGAGATGAAAGCCTAAAACTGAACAGAGAAGACAGGGGTACTGGTTAGATGCAGTTTGTTTTGTGGCAGTAGGATTTGCTTCTCTGAACCTCATGTAAAGGAGAAGAAGGATTTGAAAGACAAGTGAACTTAAATACCAGAAATATATTTGTAAGCAAAATGATGTTAAATTAGTTGCTCTCCTTTAAAAGTCTGCTTTGCATTTCCAGTCTTGTTCAATGAGTTGACGAATGTCATGTGTCTTTTGGCAGGTCCATATTTATTCTCTCGGTATGGCACTCTTTTGGGGAGCTGACCACGAAGTTCCTCAAAGTCAGGTAAGTTTAGATTTGGTTTTGTTTAATATTGCAGCTTCAGACTTGATAGTTTGAGCGACTCTGCATTTGAGTTCACATGGCAGTGTGTCATACTGAGACACTTAGGAGTAAGATGCCTCTCCCAGAATTTTACAGAATGGATCAGGTTTGAAAGGACTGCAGTGGGTCATCTGGTCCAACCCCCCTGCCCAAGCGGGGTCATCCCAGAGCACACGGCACAGGACTGTGTCCAGATGGTTCAGTGAGGGAGACTCTACAGCTTTCCTGGGCTGTCTGCTCCAATTTGCAGTCACTGCACAGTACAGAAGTTTTCTGTCCCATACTTGGAGCTTTTTCCTGTGAAGTGTGGCATTGTCTTGCAGGGAGAAGGTGCTGATAGTACATTTCTGTTAGTTTCCATGAGGATATATCTGGGCTAGTCTATCCTGTAATGCCACAGGCTGAAAGACAGCAGTTTAACCTGCTGACAAAGGAGAAAATAATTTGTTTTGGTTTAGGCTTATATAAAAACAAATACTGAAGTAACATGGTTGTTTTACATGTAATAAAGCAACTTGTTCTCTATGCTGCCATAGCTTCTGTGACTCTGGATTTAGCACATATGGATACTTACCTTTCGCAATGGCCAAGAAAGGGTATGAATTGTTTGGAACAGGGAGTAGACTCCTGCTATTGACTTGTCAGTCAATGGAGACACAGTTGTAGACTGCTTAGAGCTGAGTGTTATTGCTCAATGTGATTATTTTACACACCCAGCGGAACGCTTAGACTGTCTTGCCAAAACTGACTGAAGATAAATGTGATTTGTTAGCTTCCTGAGTGCTCCTTCCCTGCCCCTAATTAAACTTCTGGAATCTAAAAGAGTGAAAATAAGATGAAATGCTTCTGAAAAAGCATTTAATGAGGGACTTGCAGCTGTGGGAGAAGCAATTTGTGGTTCATGTTCGGGTTTGTTCCCGGTTGATGTTATGTGTAAGACTGAGGAAGGACATTTTGAAAGACTTCAGCATTTTAGGCATTCAGTTCCTGATATTTTCTTTAACAGAGTGGTAGTTAGGATCTCAGTTGTACTTCTTTGGAAGCAGCTTCCTGAATGCAACTAAGTGAGGTATAAAACTTCAAAGCTCTGACTGTTTAGGGGTACCTGTTCATAATGCCTACTGTGCCTGTCCTAAAAGCCCTAGTGTTTTCTTAGACAGCTATCCACTTTCTTTGCTCTCCTGTCTTGTAGGAGATTAAAGGAACAGTATTCAGCAGTAGTGGGAGGGTGACTTAAGGTAGGTAGAGGTAGGTGTTGAGAGGAAAGTAGGCATGAATTTTAGTCGCTGTTTTCTTTGTTTCTTCCTTTGGTGTTAAGAGTGTAGTAACACTTGTTCAGTAATGCAGTGGGAAGGCATCTACCTGTTAATAAAAGAGTATTTTCCCAAGGACAATGTGGTGAGGTGTTACCTTTGAGATGTTGTCCTGTGGATCCTCTGTCCTGTGGAGTTAGTGTAGGCAAAAGTCTTGTGTATGGCATTACTTTTGAGTGTTAATTTGCATGTGGAGATTTTTCCTTTTTTTAATACGTTTTCTAGCTTTGTCTGCCTGTGTTCGTTAATGAGCTTCTGGGAGTGTGGCTGAACATGAGATCCATATCTTATTCACATGCATGATTTTTATGACTAGTTAGAAGTGATAAACAGATAGATGGGAAAAGCCTATATTAATTAAATCAGGGTGGTCCAGAGTGCCTTTTTTATGGTTCACCTTAAGAGTGCTCACACAGGGAAGATTGAAAGATTGTAATTGTTTGAAGCACTCTGTGATGCAGAAAGCTTGACAGTGTTTGTACTTCGTGGGTAACCACCCACTTTGGGAGAGTTGCAGATCAGAAAGCCCAGGTCCCAAGTGCCTGCGGCTGCTGAGAACAAGTGTTATCACCGACTGCTGCATGCCCTGGGGGGGCATGTTCCAGCACAGTGTGCTGCATTCACTCAATGGGGAGAGCAGAAAGACATCTAGATGTATTTTTTTAACTGTATGGGTGTTGTCCTGCAGTTAAGAAGCTCTGCTTTGTTAGCCAGTGACTTTATTATTTTATTCCTTACTTTTTTGTTGATACTCTTTGGTGATGTCGCTGGAATTTGGAAATGCTAACACAACTGCTGCAAAATATCGGTAAGGTGAGGAACTCTGCAAAATGAGCATAGAGGGTTGTGCAAAATTATTGTAATGAGGATTGAGTTTTATACTTGTGACTGGCAGAGTGTTCAAAATCAAGGAATGAAAGTTCCTCTGAACCTTTTCCCTTTTACTTTACTTTCACTTATTCATTAAGCATTTAAGAAAGGAAAGCATTGGTGTCCTGCCCTTACAGATCAGGGAGCTTGTTTAGGCCAGATTGTTGTAGAGTAAGAGCTGAATCCAGAGGCCGAATACCTATCTCCTGTTCTACAGCCACGATTTTTTTTCACCACCTAGATGGTGACTTTCAAATTGGCACTCAGATAATGTAGGCAGTAAGTCTCATGAGTAGTTACTGTACATTTTTTGTTTCTGAGTGTTCGCCAAGTCACTGTTAAAACTGATTATTCGTTCTTTCCTGTTCTTGTTTGTCGCTAGCCTATCAAGCTTGGAGACCATCTCAACAGCATACTCCTGGGCATGTGTGAGGATGTTATCTATGCCCGTGTGTCTGTCCGGACTGTTCTGGATGCCTGCAGTGCCCACATAAGGAACAGCAACTGTGCCCCTTCTTTTTCATACGTGAAGCAGTTGGTCAGACTGGTTCTGGGAAGCCTGTCTGGGGTAAGTCTGTGTCAGCATTTGAGGAAACAGTAGAGGTGAGCAGGAAGAGAGCAAAAGTGCTAATTCAGAGTCACTCTGCAGTCATTCTTCCTCTTGTTTTGGTATGTTGTAATTTTGACAAGGGTGATTGTTGAAAGGAGAGAACTGCTTCTCTCCCCATGTAGCAGTTTGTGCACTTGACGGTTCCTCCTGGAGCATGCATTCACAAGTTTCTGAGGAGGTCATTTCATCAACTGTCTTCATTGAAAAAAAAAGTAGGGAGAAACAAGAGGAAAAGGTGATGAACTATAGGGTAAGCCTTAGACTTGTTGCTACTTGAAATGCTTCAAAAGTGATTGCTGTGAGTTTACTTTATCTTGAAGTTATGTTTGACTTTTGGAGAGTTGCTTATTAACAGAAAGGACTTTAGGCAGCGTGCCAGTTCTCTTGCACTTCTGCTCAGCTCTTGAATATGAGAATTGTGGAGGATTTTATTGTCTAATAATGACCAATCTGTCAAACTGTTTTTAGAAGTGAAAGAAATTACATTAACTCATCTTGCAAAGTTACTATTCCTGATGGGCAACTTCTCTCTTCACCTAAACCATTACAGCATAGCTTCAGAATAGTTAAATAGTTTTGAGTAAATAGAGGAAGACCATAAATGGTCATAGAATCATAGAATAGTTTGGATTAAAAGGGACCTTAAAGCTAGATCCAACCTCCCTGCCATGGTCAGGAATACCTTTTGCAAGACCAGATTGCTCAGAGCTCCATCCAGCCTGGCCTGAACAATTCCAGGGAAAGGGCACCCACAACTTCTCTGGGGAACCTGTGACAGTGCCTCATCACCCTCACAGTAAAGAACTTTGTAATAGCTAATCTAAATCTACTCTCAGTTTGAAGCCATTTTCCTTTGTCCTGTTACTACATACTCTTGTAAATTATTTCTTTCCGTCTTTCTTGTAGGTTCCCCTCAG
>VYZT01061938.1:0-23533 GCA_013400735.1 Pomatostomus ruficeps | reverse complement strand
TTAGCTGTTTGATGTTGTATTTTCTTTTTTAAATGATTTTGATAACCTTGTTTTCCTTAGGTGTCTTTATAGCAAAGCATCTCAGCTTTTAGCAGTGACCATGATAATAATTTTCTTCATGTCAGATTGCAAGACTTATTCATTTCTTACTGTGAAATTTTGTGAGACTTGCAAGATAGGCTTCAGCTGTCCAAAATAGATGTTGAGAGACATTTTATCTGTCCTACATAACTCAGCTTGGCATTCTGTTTCTGCCTTGTTTGGACCCAAATCTCCCATAGCTCCTTCCCTTTTGTGTCTAGTCAAGCCTGTGCAGGTAACTTAAGGAATATAAAATCTGAGGCAATTATGTCTTGGGTAGTGAATCCTATCCTTATGCATTTATTGTAATATAGCAGTATCTTGCTTCAGCACTCATTTGAAAAATAGCTCTCAAGGGTGTTTTAGTCTCCTAGGATTTCAAGGTTTGTTTTACCTACCAAGCTGGAGTTTAATTCATCTGGAACTGAAGCTACCCAGTTGTAACCCTTCCTTAAGTGAAACAGTTGGGAAATAAAGCAATACACAAATCTTGAAACTGACCATCTTACCGCCTTATTTATTCTAATTTGGTAAGAAAGGCAGTAATGGAGACCCTGGTGTATCTTTATGAGTAGGTAGCTTAGGAGAGGGGAAATTTACAGTATAAAAGTACACTTAAAAAACCCCCTAGTTAAAAAGAATGCCAAATTACTTGTAGAATTTTTTAGAATTGGGCTGTAGAAAAGAATTGCTGACAAAAATGTTTCAAACTGCAAGCCTCTCAGAGAGCCTGGGGACAAAGAAACAGGAGATGTTCTGCACAATTGTTTTACTTTTTTTAATATGAAAACAAATAATAAGAGGATTACTTTTTAAAATTACACTGAAATGTTATACTTCAGCATCTGAGCTTGCAGGCATAGTTCTATGAAATTTGCAGTATACATCCACAACTATGAAGTTACTGGAACTTTTAGGCAGTCAGTAAAAAAGATAACAAAATGTTTCTGATTTCAGGAGAATTTCACTGGAATTTAGTGAAAATACTGTTATAGGTGTTCAAAGTGTAAAAACAAATCACATCTAGTGTCTTAATATTACTTATTAAGTAAGAAGAAAAAAATATATTGTTGCATTTCTTTAGTTTTGTTCCCTGCTCATGATTCTGTTTTATATATTTTGGTACAAATTCGTAAATGTCCCTGAAGCAGTAAAAAAAGCCAAGATATTCAGCCCATCCCTGAAGAATGTCCTGTCTTCGATGATTTGAATCCCCTCTCCAGCCTTTTTGAAAGTAGTTATAGAACTTACTTTTCATGGATATCTATAGAAATATCATACTTGTTCAGTATTCATGCACACAGGAGGTAAGAGTAATTGTTCAGTTCTTGAAAACGAAACAAAAGAAAAACCAACCCAAGGACAATATTAATCTGAAATATGCTTATGTCAATTACAGAACTGCAGTAATTGCTGAAATCAATTACCTGATTTGTATACTGGTTTAAGACATTCAAAATATTGACTATTTTTTCCTAATTTGTAGTAGAGGGGGAAGTAATTCAAAGGAAAATCCATTGCAGAGTAATAGTCACTAGATCAGACTGGAGGCTGTAGTAACTGAGATCTATTCTGGTAAATATCATTGACATTTTCCCACTTTCTACGCTGTCCCTTTTGGCTCCTGCAGGAGACAGGGCATTCAAGTAATATAATTTTGGATCTGACCTGGAACAGTCATTTCTTGTATCACTTCTAGAACAGAACTGTGATAAATTCCTTTGAATACTACTTCAGCCTTTTTCATAAATCACTAATAGTGACTCTAATAATGGCATGTACCTGTAGTTTCATCTGGATCATACTTCCCTAGCTTGTATAGGAGACAGTGCCATGATTCCTGGGCAGGTCAGGATTATAGTGTAGTGCCTTTTACCTTTTGCAGGGTTTGTTATCCTGTCTTGGAGAAAAAGCATTTCTCTTGTTTTGTTGGAGGTGTGAGGGGTGTTTTGTTTAGATGGTGTATAATAGAAAAAAAAAAGACTATGGATTGGGGGTTTTTTTGTCTTTTTAAGAATTGGTATTCAGCTAGCTACTCAGGCCTACAACTGTGCCAGAAAAGAATGTTTTGAGACCAATATTGATGTAAAAATACAGCTCTCCAAATGCCTTCTTAAAGCAGGAATATCCTGATGCATTAGCAGGTCTATCCTAATTTGTACCTCAAAATACTTGAATGATTGATGTACTTTCCTCCAGATGAACACTGAGTAACACCACTTACTGTAAGACTTTAACACGCTCATTTTAACTTATGGCATTTTTTAGAATTAGGTTTTATTTAAACCTGGAAGGAGCATATATATTGGAATTGCTGACAGTTTTACTCATAGCGGAATGAAGAGCATATTTGTGCATGTTTGCACTTTTCAAATTTTCGAGAATGTTTTTGCAAGTGATTTAAATTGACTTTGCTAAACATTTTGGTGGGAAAATTGCTCTGAGCTCTGTTATATACTGTAGGTATAACATCAAACAACTTATTTGAATCCAATTTATAGCTTTGATGTTTAAAGTTTTAGTCCAGAGCATAATGCAGATGTAAAACTGAAATGCTTAAACTTTTTAATCAAACTTTTCACACTACTGTAATATACGAAGGTTATTAGCTTGAAAGAAAAAAAAATTGACAGTTTTTACAGGCCACTGAAGTATTCTGTTAAAATTGTTCAGAGATTTTGATTACTTCCTTGCTGCTTATGGGTATTTTTTCACAAAAAAGCATACTGAATACTATACTTGAGTGATACACGAGTTTTGATAGCTGCCTTCAAGTATGTGAATGATAAATTAAATAAAAGAAAATCCATATTAAAAACTTCCTCAGATTTTGGGATACCAAAGCTCCCATCTTAGACACACAAATATTGTTCTCAGCACTGTCTCATTCTTCAAGTTTAAGTTTCAGTTGCTTTATGTTTTTGTATTAGATCAACAAAGTTACTATTACTATAGGTGGGATAACACAGCAGTACAAGGAATTCAGGAGATTCCTGGAATACACAGATGAGAAATGCCTCCTCCAGGCAATAGAGAACACAACAAGGAGAGGTGCTGTGCTGTACCTTTTACTCATCAGGAAAGGAGGGGCTTGTTGTGGAAGTGAAGATCAAACAGAGCTTTGTCTGCAGTGACCATGAGATGTTGGAGTTCTTCCCCTGGAAATTCTCGTGTTTCCTTTCTGAGCTTTCTTTCCTCATGCCACCTTATTTAAGGAGCTTTTCCTTTCAGTTGTAATGTAGTTTTCTTTGCACTTTCTTTGCATTTTCAGTATCTCTAGTGCCTTATTATCTCCTCTACCTGTCTTTTTTTCTATCCCTTTGGTTCCCCCTTTTACCTGTTTAACTAGAGATCACAGGCAAACAAGTTCACATTTCTCACCCAATGCCAAATGTCTAATTGTTATCAAATTAGGATTTTTTACGTGCTTCGAATCCCATTCATGATATTGATAATTTGATCAGTTTAAAAAGAAAAGCCAAGACTGATATCTAATGACATAAACCCAGCTGCTTAGATCTGTATATCTTGTGTCAAATGGTAGCCCACTGTAGTTCCTATATGGGTCTTTTGGGTCTAGAATGACAGTGGCATTTCATTTGGTTCTTCAGTTCTCATCTTGAGTGACTGCTGTTAGTCTTTTGTCTCTTTGATATTCCTTATGTAGACTAATCAAGTTACTCAGCATTGTTTATTAAAGGATAAACCAAACAAGGTTACTGAAGCCTTCTGCAGTAAGTTTTCGCTTTCAAACAATAGTGTTGTGGGGCTTTTTTCACTGGACTTTCCTATGTTCACGATTCTATTTGTAAAACATGTCAACAAAACTGGATATAGAACTTTTGGGTTAGTTTTGGTTCTGGCAGTTACAGGGGTAGAGTGTTTCTCTTCAATTATGCAGTTCTATCCCTTTTATACCTTTAAGAATTGCAGGTATTTAATTCACTAACACATCTTCTTCAGAGCTTGCGTTCAGGTACTTGTTCGTTAAATCCTCAAACAAACTTCTTTATAGTTGCTGCAGAATTAACTCATTGGTCTAAGAATGTTTCCTGAGAGTGGTGTCTCACTTTGCAGCTGCGGCCTGTTATAGAATGAGCTAAATTAAAAGAAATTTAGTTTGAATGGGGCTATCAACCTAGATTTATCTGTATGGCTGATACACACATCAGTTATATTAATTCTGCCAATCACCTGCCTTTCTTATCACCAGTTTTTTTTACTGCATATCATCGATAAAATTATTAAATAGAGTTGAGCTTAGAAAGAAATTAGAGGAATCCCTTTTTAATGGCTGTTTTTCAATTGGACATTCTTTTAAAATCTGTCAGTTCCTCAGTTTGTGATAAATTTAATACATGCTTTCTTGCTACTCTGTGATGTTATTTTTAGGCACTATGTTGTGCAGCCATATGTCTAATGAGTCTTCCATTAGTCTAGATCTATATTGTTATCTTTTACACAACCTTGTAGTTGTGTAAAAACTACTTTTTTACAACTACTTTTTTAAAACAAAACCTAATCTTCATTGTTTGGAAGATGTTATGTATCAGACATTTGAATTAATCTTCATAAGCTTTTCTCTTACTTTGCATGGAAGGGATGTCAGGAAGTAATTCTGCATTTCATGTTTTATTATTGATATGTGACTGTTTTTTCATTTTAGTGATATACCTGTGGAGTTTAAAAGGTAATAGTGGTTGTCATACATTTTGTGGTCTTTCATATGATGGAAAAGCAGTGAAACTAATTTGTAGAAGGGTTCAGAGGTATTTTTGTTTCTTCATTGGGGAACAAAACAGTAAGCATAGCATGAAAAGGCATTCTGTCTGTCAGGAAAAATTGACACTGTGCCAGGCATAGAAATCTCTTAATAGATAGATGCAAAATTTCATTTCTTAAGACAAAGTAAGGCATACCTAATATTTAGCTGAGGGAGAATAATATGGCTTCTAATAGTGCTTTCTGCATGGTTACATTTTTGCAGTACCTCTAGATTTTTAAATATATTCTAAATGGAGGACTGAGATCACAGTATTTTCAGGGTTCATTGGATGCAGAGTAAAACTAATAAAATTACTTAACTAGATGGTTGCCTGGTAACAAATGCATTCTGTGCAGAGTGAGTTGTAGATAACGTCCTATATAGAATCTTCAAAATACTATTAGTAATTGCATTTTTACTATGTACTTTGGTTTTGCAATTACACAGTTTTTTCCATTTTTGTTCCAAAAACTAGACAATTGCACCTACGTGGACTTACAGACAATTTAACTCTTTCATTACTAGTAAACAATATAGCAATAAACAAGTAAACACTGATGAAACATTCTAACCAACTTCCTGCTTAGTAATTTTGAAACACATTTAATTCTTTTTTTTTTTCTTTTAGTGCTCTGAGCCCTACTGGATTTTTTTTCCAATTCTGTTTCTCATTTGTTTTGGATAAATAGCACAGATCCTGTGACAGAGTGATATAGAGCCATTCTTTGGGTAGGATAGTATCCAATTAATAACTAATGTGAATCCCCATATGTAGTACTTCATTCTTACTACCACTGAACAGGGCACTCAGGAAGCTAAATTAAGAATTCATCTTCTGGCACATCTGCACTAAAAACTAAGAAATGCTTGTGTCTAATTTTCTGAGTATCTTGTCTTTAATGTACATCTGAAGGGCATAAAGACTGACTGCAGAGGGTGTGTTGAAGTGATCCTGGGTCATCTGAATATCAGATTAATTTCTAACCAGCAGACAATTCTTCAAAGATTAAAATGTGTAAACTTGTCTGCTTCACTTAATTCTGTGCTCAAGTTGAACAATCAGAGATATGCTTTCCAGCTTGATTGTAATTCATTCTGTGAATGTGATATTTTAATACATGGAAATGGGAAGGCTGCCAAGATCACAAAGTTCGGGAAGAATTTTAGAAGTCAGATAAAAGAGTGTCTCTGTGCACACTCTGTATGCTCTGGAGTGATGGCTGTAATGTAACGAGATGATATGCAAATCTTAAAACCTATTAGGAAGAAAATGATCCTGCTGTGATAAATTTACAATCCAGAGAGGCACTTCCCATACCTGATCCTTTATCATTTACAGCATAAACACAGATGATGCTTGTGTGGAAATCGATACTGGATAGCTATCTTCCCATTATTTTTTTCTGTATACATGGAATTTCATGGTGTGGTAATCGTGTTCTGTGAATGTGTCTGGTGGACATGCTGTCAATTCTCCACATACCATCATGAATGTTTCTGAATTAGATATACTAATTAGATATGTCAAATATAGCAGTGGCAATTTTATTTCTCACTTTCAGTGTAACTTCAAATCAATAAAACATAGCAAGGCTATTAAAGAGCCTGATGTGCCAATACTGTGTCAGTTCAGGTTTTCAGTGAGAGCCTCATAAATTTCAAATGGTGCTTATTATTTTACTGGGATAATTAAACACATATAAAGAATGAAATGTTAGAGTTTGTGCTCCAGTAGTGAAGAAAAGGCATCTGGCTGCCTACCACCAGCCACCAGTATGCAATGTAACAGAAAACTTTGTCATCCTAAATGTCTTATCAGTAATTTCTACTGCCATTTCAGGGAAAGACTGTGGGTTCATGGTGTCTTGTATATGAAGGCATAATCTCTAGATGAGACTTCTAGGATCAAATAATAAGTGATCTAGTACTTGAAAAATGCTAATTTTTGAGTGATCTGTATTTACAAAAGGCATCTGCACACTTTCAGGGCTTAATATTCTTTAGAAGCACCTGAGAGCAAAAGATGTTAGTGCTTGCTCTTCAAGGGCAAGTCAGAAAAGTAGCTGAAAAATGTATGCAGAGAACTCTGTTATAAAGATGTGTTAAAATTCTAAAAACCATTATGGAAAATCAAGTTTCTGTAGTGCTTGGATAGATGAATAATAGATACATAGTTGAAATTGAATTATAATCACAGAGAAAATGGAAAAACTAAATCATGTGGTATGGTTGCATATTCAGGTAGTCTTGTTTTTTTTAATTTTTAAGTTTAGCTCAGTTTTAGTCACTGCTGTTTTTATATTACCGTGTATAACTAAAAGAATAAAAGCCCCTCATTCTCTATAAGCATGTGATGATATGCCTAAACGACACATAGGTGTTTAGTTTACAGTTTGAATTTGATCGGAACATAAAATAATTGGAAGGATTGTTATGATACATTTTTTAGTTTAGTGTAAGTTTACCTCTTTTTGCTTATTGATTATTTTATATATGTATATAAATTATTTATATTTTTGGTGAGCAAATATAAAAGCAGATGGTGAAACAATAAAGACTTTTTTTGTTTGGGTGGCCTCGAAAGAACTTAGGGAAGTTGATGGAATGATTTAGAGTCTTAATAAGATTATTAGAGGGATGGAGTACCTTCCCTATAGGGAAAGTCTGAGAGAACTGAGAGTGTTCAGCCTGGAGACATGAAGGCACTTGGGTCATGTTACTACCTTTCAGTACGTGAAGGACACTTACAAGAAAGCTGAAGAGGGACTTTTTACAAGGACATGTAGTGATAAGACACGGGGGAATGGCTTTAAACTGAGAGTAGGTTTAGTTAGGATATTAGAAAGGTGTTCTTGACTGTGAAGGTGGTGAGGCACTGGAATGGGTTGCACAGAGTTGTGGATGCCCTATCCCTTGAAGTGTTGGGGCCCTGAGCAACCTGGTTTAGTGGAAGGGGTTTAAAATGTGCTATATTAGTAATCTTAATTACTTGTTTGTGTTAACTCTCAGCTGTAGTTGTCATGTGGAGTGTTAATTCAGGGTTTTCATAAGTTCCTTAGCTCCAGGGTCAGCTGCCAGGTCAGTGACATTAAGTGGCTTCTTCATTAAAGTTTTGAAGGTGCCAACTCTCAGTAAAGGCACTGTTCTTTAGGCACTATTTTTATTTTAAAAGAAATCTTTGAAAAAATCTTACATTTAATTGCTGTAAAAATACATATGTCCATGGTTATTAGGCAGAGTTCTTGTTAATTGTTAAGGTACTTGAAATGCTTTCTTGCCTTCAGATGGAATCGAGCATACTTTCA
This sequence comes from Pomatostomus ruficeps, assembly GCA_013400735.1. Lineage (NCBI taxonomy): Eukaryota > Metazoa > Chordata > Aves > Passeriformes > Timaliidae > Pomatostomus > Pomatostomus ruficeps. The sequence goes on along the minus strand of VYZT01061938.1, from coordinate 15,382 downwards.
AACTAGGGCTTTCAGGCTCTTAGGAGATTTAAATAAAAATTGTTATTGAATTTAGCAAAATCAAGTAATGTTTTCCAGATGGGAGCTCAGTTACACTTTAAGATTGCTGTACTTACTATCCGGCAGTTGTGAACAAACTACAGGATCATATATCAGGAAGTGGTAATTGTGCTTACAGATTCAAGCTTAAAAATAAAGAAGTGTGTGAACACTAAGTAAATTAAACCTCTGCACCACGGATGGCCAAGTGCTGGCTGAGGGGGTGCAATGTGGCCTTGGTGAGGGATGGCTGTGGCTGCCCCTGAGCCCCACAGGCAAGGTGGTGGCACCTCTGGTAAAGCATGTTTAAGAAAGGGTATAAAATCACTATGCAGCAGTTGTGAGGGAAAAATATGTGAGAAACAGCCCTGCAGACCCTAAGGTCGGTGCAGAAGTATGTGGTACTCCAGGGGACCAAGTCAAAACCAAAAAACCCCCAAACAGACAAAAGAGGAAAAAACCCACCCCGCGCACCTCCTCCACCTCTCAAAAAACCCCCAAACCTCAAACACCCCAATACTCTGTGGTGACTGTAGCCCTTAGGTCATCACATAATCCAGCCATAAAAAGATGCGTAAGAAGTAATAAAGCTTTTTTGTGCTCTTGAGCACTGCTTTTGTTCCTTATAGATGGAAGACTTCAGAAAATGAAATCTCTCGTTTGTCCCAGTTTGCATTTACGTATCGGATTTGGTTGTACATGGGGCTTTCCTTTGGAAAACTGCTCTTGTGCAAGAGCAGAAGGGTTGGTCTGCAGGTTTTCTGTGTCATTTCGTTGTTTGCAGCCACAGTTTTAGAGTCCAAATTTTTGCCACAGACCATGTCTATTACCAGGCAACATAGTGGTTTGCTTTGTCTGCTTCTTGTCTGTGGTGTTTGGGGCTGTGGTTCCTTTTGAGATTTAGTTTAATACTTTGGCGTGCTTCCTATTCTTTGGGTCTGGGTTATGGTGTGGTGTCATTTCATCTTCCTTGAGACTGCACTTCATTTACTTTTTAATCATCTATTTTGAAAACTTTTAATTTAACAGTTTTAATTGCATTCCTTTCACTTGAACTCAAAACACCTGAGTAAATAAAAATCTGTATTCTAAGTAAAATCACATATTTTTTGAACAGGATTTAGCCAGGTAGAATTTACCAGCCTTACTCATCTTGAGACATTCACTCATTTGAAACTAGTTGAGAATCTCATATATGGCTTCAGTTACAGTGTCTGAAAAGCCTTTGTAATAAAATTACTGTGAACTCTGGTTTTAAATAATTATGTTAGTTGTGAGCCAGCCTACTCAACTCCTAACGTTCCAGAAGGCAGTGGGAAAATTCTTGTGTACTTTGCTCATTCAGGTTTTCTGTGTGATTTCATTCTTTTTGAAAATTACCTGAAATACATATAATATTCAGTCTTCTGTATGGAACAGAACGTTTAGTTGTAAAGTACCATTTCTGTCCCTTATTAAATGGGAAGGCATGTAAACCAAACATTTGAGGAATTAAAGATTTAAAAAAAGAAGAAGAAATAAGAAGGAAATGCCAGTTACAGAGAACTAGAATATATTGTCTAAGAGAGTGGTGGAAGCAAAAACCCAAGACGGAGTAGTGCCACAAATTAGATTATTTTTTCTTTCCAGAATAGTGGTCTGATTTGGACTAAGAAAGAAAAGACACCAAATCCCATGTCACAGTTTTGCCTATGAATTGGACTATACCTTCTTAACAAAGCCAGTTTTCTGCTATTGTTCCTCCACGTCAGTTAATGACTAGCTAACCTTTTGGAGGGCAAAAGTACAATAAAATAGAAAGATGAATAAGCAAGATTTGATGGAATTGCAGAATGCACTGGTTTCTTCAATAAAGGATAATCACTAACTCACATCTATTGTTCACCTTTTATAGAAAATATTAACTGTTTCTTTCACATTAATGTTTTATAAGGGATGTTTTAAAACACTGTGCTTAATTTCTTGGCTTATAACACTTGGAAAATTTACAGTTTTTCTGCTTTTTTAATAGGTTGAATCTACCCAAAGCATGATTAGGATTTTGGGCCTTTCAGCTACATTACCCAATTATCTTGATGTTGCTACATTTCTACACGTCAATCCCTACATTGGATTATTCTACTTTGATGGCCGTTTCCGACCTGTACCTCTGGGACAAACTTTTATAGGAATCAAGACAACCAACAAGGTAAAGAATCGTGAATGCCAAACAAAGGGCTGCTGTTTGTTTGATCATACTTCATGTATGTATGTGTGTGGGGTACTGGTTTATTATACTACACGTTTTTTTGAAGCATATTTTCATTTGTCTAAAGATATACATTATTGAAAGGTGCTGTAAGAATCTTCCTTCCTCAGTTTACCATACCTGTAAGTAGGCCTTGTTGCAGATGGGTGCACTGGTGTTTAGCTTTGCTTTGCCTCTGCTTCACTACTAAGTTTTGCTTGGTGAAGAAGAAACCATCACCCTCAACTGCAGAATCACTTTAGCAGCTGATTATTCTGCCTCTCTCATTTCAGGTTTCCATGTGGTGCATCTTGTTTGGCTGTAAGAATGCATGAGGAGTATTATAAGAAAAAATACTATTTTTTTTAATGTGAAGATATATATATATATATATATAAACATGATGCTCATTAATACTGAAGTTACTGATGAAAACCTTAGCATGCTAAGCCATTAATTATTATATGCACGTATTTGATAGCAACTGTATTTGAAGAAATCCCTAAATAAGCTTCTTTACTCTTTGTACTATTGCTCATTTTGGGAAGCATTAAGACAATGTTCAGGTATAATATTCTTATTAAAAATCATAAGTGCAGTGGCACTTTACATGTAAATTATGGTTCTTTAAATACAGAATTTATACAAACATTTTTCCATGGATTTCCCGCACAACTTATTAGCTGATAATTAAAGTTTATATAGTTTAAATTTTGGAAAAATATTATTCACCTATGATTTAAATTAATAAAAATCAAGACATTTTCAATGAAAAGTTAATCTTGTAGCCTAATCAATCATGGCATATATTTTAGTTTTTATACAAGTGGGCATTGCCTTTCCTACTAGGTTATTTAAGTAGTCATTCCATCTTGTGCAGTGCAGGAGAAGAATTTATTTTACAACTGTAGGGAGATGTTTCAAATCTATACGCACAACAATAGTTTACCATATGGTGCTTACTGTGATTCGCATACTTTAACCTTCATTAATTGCTTTTAATACCTTCACTCTTACTTACTGTTACTTATAATTAATCTTTCATTGCTACTAGATTTTAATATTTAGTTTATTTCCACTACATGGTAAGAAAAGAGAAAATACTCCCTTTCTTCATACTCACTTTAGAATGCATTTGGGATTCAAAAAATCAAAGATATATATAAATCTTGTAAAATTTGAAATTATTAAAAAAACAGTAATTTTCTAAATAAGCATAAGGAGATAAGGAAATATTAGGAGGTAGTAGTCATTCTGAAATGTGAATACCTTGCAGACTGTTTTGGTAATACGACGGCCAGGAGTTCTTTTGTTTTTCAGAAGATTGTCATTACAAATTTCACAGAGCAAAATGTATTTTACAATGAAGATAATACACTTTACCACAAGCAAAAACTAAAAGTATTAAGCCTCTTTGAAAAAGGATTCTATGCAGGATAATACTAATACTAAAGCTGCCTAATTATTGCCAGTATCAACATCCTTGTGGTCTTTATGAGAGGAGGAAAGCACTGTAAGAAAGCACAGGATGAAAAGCAGTTACTGCAGACCATCAGCAAGTGCAGTCAGTGCTATGTCTATATACACACTAATGAGTTGCAAGGAGATAGAAGGTTGTTAGTTACTTTAGGCAGATGCTTTGTCACAGTCTTCTGAAATCCTGCATCCAAAAAAACTCACCGAAAATTTGGAGCTGATTAGCAATTTACAGAGTCACATGCAAACTGTAGGCAAGCTTTCAAAGGCAAGAACAGCATGATGGATTTCTTATGCATAGAAGTTATCCAGGAAAGCTCTTAAAACTCTGTGTATTGTAATCCTTGGAGCATATGGCACCAAGACTAAGGTTTGTCTTCTTTGGTGTAGGTCTGTTAATGTCAGATATTTTTCTTTAATGTTAGTTGCCTTTCTTTATGCACGTTCATGTTTGTCTCTTTAGGTATAAATGCAAATATGTAAAGTTAAGTTTGTAGTATATGTATATATCTATGTCCATGTGTCTTTATGCACTGCTCTTGTATGTTTCTCCTTAATGATTTTCACTTGCTATTATTTGAAAAAAAACCTCATTGAAATTATAACCTCTCATTTTAAGAATGATTAGACTGGGTGCTTGTCTCTTGCACACATGCTCATATTTTCTCATCTTTTTATTACTAAACTTCTACAGTTTCAAATGCAAATGTTCTCTTTTTTCTCTAAAGCTATTTATATTAATATATATTAATATTATATTTAATATAAATTTATTGTAAATTTAATTGCATAATCAAATTGATCTTTCATGGATCACTCTAAATTGCTTGATATGTAGTAGATAATCCGTAAAGATAGAGATTATTTTAATATAGACTGTGATGTTTGTTTTTCAGGTGCAGCAGCTGAATCACATGGATGAAGTATGTTATGAAAGTGTGCTCAAGCAAATAATGGCTGGACACCAGGTATTTATTTTTTATTTTAGTTTCCATTCAGAACATATATAAAGAAGTTAGTTTTGATCATCATAGTGATATATTAAGATTTTTTTTTTATGCTATGTCACTTCAGAGGTAGCCTCTAACCTTACAAATACTTCATAGAAACACCATGCAAGAAAATTTAAACTGACTAAATAGTGTTAACTTCTAACAGAGGTCAAAATTCCGGTACTTTATATATCCATAGAGTAATTAATGTTTATTTATGTCACTTCTTTTTAAAGTGACAATGCAAAGTAGGTCAGTACTTTAGAGACCTTACAACAGGTACACTTAAAGATTAAATAAAATAAAAATGAAGCACTTAATTATTATTCTTAATCTCTCCTATATCTTTCAAATTCTAGTTTTTTGTGTTAGAGATGAGGGATGAGAATTATGCCGTGTTCAAGACATGGTGCGTAAGGGTAGCATAAGTCATTTGAAATATCCTGGGGTTTGTGGTTTGTTTTCTTTTTAAAGGAAGCAATTCTTCATTTTGCTTTACAATAGAGGTTTCTGCAGTGAATTTTCAAGTCTGACATTCCCCTTCACTAAGAATATGGGCCTAACTCATTTGCCTGAAGAGTTTCTCATTCTGTTATGACTGAGGCCCTGAATCATTCCCCCACAATGTCTCATTTTTTTAGAACTTTGCACATAAAGCAGGTATGGCACCTCTTCAGAGCAGGAGCAAATGCTAGGAGTCTGTGATGCTTCAAGAGGCTTTTCTGTAAATAACCCATATAGAACAGAGGGAAACTCTGTCCCATACAGTCACACTAAGTATTGCACATTTTTTTCTTTTCACAAAAAAAGTCATTGTGTTTTTTGAAAGATGAACAGTTGGTTTGTGACTTGGGAAGGGAAAAAATACTTCAGCAACAGCCTCCTAGTCCTCCTGTCCCTACCGCCTTGCTTTATCTCCATTCTTCCACTTCTCTTGTTGATATCAGTTACTGTTGTTGCATTCAGAAAACTTTAATGAAGATTACTTATGGAAATACTGTTATTTACTTTCTTGAGTCAAGACTGTTAATGAATTTTTTTTAGCAGTACCAAGGGAACTTTAGTTTGTTTTCTCCTCATTGTCAAGTATGCACATACATTACCAAATTCAAGTACATTTAGTTTCTTATCTTTCATTTCTTGTTTTGATTTTGTGTATTTTCACTTGCTGAAGCACAGGTGGCAGAGTCTTTAAATCAGTAGTGTCTAAGTAACGTATCTGGGATTCCTAGCAGGAAGTCTGTATGCTGTCTTGGCATATTTACTGCACCTTTCTTCCCCTCTCTTTTCTTCACATTGATGAAAAAACTGACTCCAAACATATATAATATTATCTGAAAAATAGTACAAATACAGTACAGTAAGGTGTTCAATTCTAATAGGAGATGTTTTTGTGGCTTTTCTTGAGAATAGTTTTAGTTCTTGTACTAGCAGCTGAATGCATGAGTGTGTTGTTTTAAGGCATGAGCTACAGTTATAAGAGGTCAAGTGAAGAACTGTAGTCTACTTGATGTTACAGTTTCAGCAGAGGACGTTGTTGCTGATCTCAGTTTCTGAAAATTGTATTTCAAACCAACAGCCATATAAATGTAATTTTGGACAAAGCGAAAGTGGGGTTTCCCTTGCTACATAAATGTTGATTTGATTTCAGAATGCTTTGGTTAATTTGATTCAAATGATTGTAAATTTTCTTTATTTGAAAATGTGCATTCTGCTATGTTGCAGAACTCTCTTAAGTACACATCTAATTAGTAACCAGTTACACTGGACTTTTCATTAGAGTATTTAATTCATACTGGTCTTGATATTTATTAAACAAAAAATTGTAACCTGAAATGAATGATATACAAGTACCTTTATACAGGATCTGACAATGCAGAATCAAGCACATCAGCTCATTGTCTAATTATAGTATATGGTACTGTACCACATAAGAAATTAGAGTTTTCCTTTTAGTGAGTGTGCTATGACAAATGATCTATCTAATCACTAGAACAACTGCAGATGTTTAAAAAAATGGAAAAAAAAAGGGTCATGTAGGTATATCTACATTGAGATGCCTGCCCCATAATGGAAGATGAGTATTATGATCAGATATGATGAATATTATACCAGAAAGGTTTTTATTCAGTGTCTTTTCACAATCTTGAGAGTGCCCTTTGATTTTGTAAGTTTCCAGAAACCCATTATGTTGTGTCCACATTCACCATAAGCTGTTACCATCATGCTCTGTTACTTTTCTTAGCTTGTGTTCTCCATAAAACTTGTATTTATTAACATTATATATCTGCAAACTTCACATGCTTTTTTAACAAAGCTGTGGTTGCTTCTAAATATATTTCTTAAAAATATGTATTCATCTCTTCCCCCAAAATACTTAAGAAAAAAATTTCCATAGCTGTTTTGTATCTGTATGACATTCAGGACATGGTTGAGATTTTATGTCTATTCAGGCAGTAATGTGTGACAGACGTAGATCTTATTAGCAGTGCTCCAGAGAGCCAAAAACTTCTCTGTTCTGTTTCAGACGGAAGTGCAAGAGAGAAATACCAGAACTAGAGAAAAACACTTTCCCTCTTCTAAAGTTGCTTGAGTTAATGTAGATCTTCCTGTGGCCCTCAAGCTGTCACAATGTTGTCTCTCTTAAGATTATTGACCAGGGCCTTTGGAATATCTTAATTAATTAAATTCAGCATTGTTTATCTACTGGTCTGTTAACTCATTCTCGAAGAACTCTACCATACCAGAACTAAATTTACTCTTATGGAACTCATGCTGATGTGTCACTGTCACATTGTAGGTTGCAGTTGTGAGGTTTGACTACAGTTACACATCCATATGTTTTTATTAGATGTACATGTATTTTCATTTTTTAAGGCTAAGGCTGGTAGGAGTAGTTGCATTCTATAGGCATGTGTTTTGACAGATGGAAAGAAGCTTTTTATGGTGATTTTTCACATTCATCCTCTCCAAGATTTTAAGCTCTTCCTGGCTACTGGGAAATTAAGAATTGGTGATTCAGTCTTTAATTTTGATCCATCTGCTCAAACTAATGAGATATCTCATTTGTAGCCTTCACTTTGAATTACCAAATGCAACTGAAACAATAACATTTGTCTTAGAGCACAATTCCCCTCTTGTTTAACTAGAAGAAGTTTGGTAGATGGCTTGCCCTACTGAGTTTTCTGGGGTTTTTGTTATAGAAACTTCCTGTTGTGACTAAAGAAGTAGGATCAGAAAATGTCCCAAAAGTCTCCAAGTGCCATAATGCCATCGGCGGAGGCACCTGGCGTCCGCTCGCGGTTCCAGGGGCTGGCCAGCTGCTTCAGGGTCACGGGAGGGCTGGCCAAGGTCCAGCAGGGTTTCACCTAACCCACTGATGTTACAGGTGCGCTGAGGAAGGAGAGACAAACAGAGGGGCTTTCCCAGATGGTGTATTCAGGCACCAGGATCGTGCCAGGGAAGCACTGGCACAGTGCGTTACAGTGAAATATATACCAACACAAGGGGGTGGGGGAGGGTACAACATCCTATGGGGAAGTAGTGCTGTGTTTGAATTTGGGGGGCTTTGTATAAGATTGCAAAATACAGAGCCCTCCAGGGGGGAAACCAGATACCAAGGTGGGGGGGAGGGCAAGGGGGGAGACAGCAGCGCCTGGCCATGAGGATAAACCGAAACCTGGCCATAGCACACCGCAATATCCAAGTACTTTTTAAACCACTGTGTTCATTTTGTAGGATTGCTAACAATGTAGAAATCTATTAGAAGTTTTCTCTGGCAGATCCTACCTCCTAAGACAGCTTTAAGTGAGAACCTCTAGAGCTGTTAAGTCTGCTTTTCTGGGACAGTTCTTCCGTGCTTGATATTAGGTGGTGAATATTTGGTTTTATGTCATACTTTGAATTTGCTGTGTTCTGATATAATGTAAAAATATGTTAGATCAGACAGAGAATAAACAGTGGTAAGCATAATATATGGAGTTTCCCATACTGTTATTCTCCAGGCCTAGGCAATCCCAGCTGCAAGGTCACTTGAGTGGATCTACCATCCTACTTGCCATTCTTCCACTTTTACCCTTGTCTTCCCTACACCAGTTTAGGACAATGCGTATCATACTATATTTATCTTAACCATTTATAGCAATAACATGGCACCCTTGTCATGTTTGGGTTTGAGAAATAACAGTGTTTTTAGGAGTTTTGAGAAATAACATAGTATTTTTAAGGTTTTGGTTTTTCCTCTGAAACATATCATATGTAAATTTTGATGTAATGTTAAATTCCTTTATCTAATGTATTGAACTGCTTCACTCTTTGTCAAGGTTCGTTCTTTAAGTTAGTATCCTAGGAAGTTAATTCTTTTTCACTCTGACACATAAATTCAGATCCATTATGTCTCCTGGTGTTACTGACCTTTTGCTGGTTTATCTCATTAGCTTGGTTTCCAAGAGATTATCACATTTCTCCCATTGTCCCCATCACCTCTTAAATATTGTTGTTGTTATGAGTTTGTCAGAACCTTACTCTTTGCTATCTTTTCTTTCTTTCTTTCTTTCTTTCTTTCTTTCTTTCTTTCTTTCTTTCTTTCTTTCTTTCTTTCTTTCTTTCTTTCTTTCTTTCTTTCTTTCTTTCTTTCTTTCTTTCTTTTCTTTCTTTCTTTCTTTCTTTCTTTCTTTCTTTCTTTCTTTCTTTCTTTCTTTCTTTCTTTCTTTCTTTCTTTCTTTCTTTCTTTCTTTCTTTCTTTCTTTCTTTTTCTCTCTCTTTCTTTCTTTCTTTCTTTTCTTTCTTTTCTTTCTTTTCTTTCTTTTCTTTCTTTTTTTTGTCTGAAATTCACTCGAGCAAAAAATCCCATAAATTTCTTCTATTATCAAGTAGAAGAGTTGTTGCTGAAGTTCTTGAAAGCTTTTGAAGCAAGTTCTTCCTCAAACTGCAGCCATAAAACTCTTGTTTTGACAAATTCCCCAGACTATTCACCTCTTGTTTCTCCAACATTTTCTTGGGTTTTTTTTTCTTATAAGTGATTCTCTTTGATATTACTTAAACCTTCAAAAGAAGTCCTCTGTTTTCTTTGCCCTTGGTGTTGTTTCAGCAGGTCTCCTACATTTTCTCTCTGCACCTTACTTTCCTGTATGGCTTTTTTTCCTGATCTTCAATACTCTATTACTGTACTTGTCTTCAGTCACAGGTCTCTAAGTTTCACTCCTGGTTCCATATCCAATGCACTTTGCTCCTTTGCTGTTTTGTCTGTTTATGACAGTTTTTAACTGGGAATGCCTTTGGCATTCTCTTAACCTTCTGAACCTCTTTTCCTTTTTAAGACAATAATGCCTGTTTTCCCACTGCTTTCCAGAGTTTTCTGTGTAAGTCTGACATGACAGTATCTGTTTTAACTTTCCTTTCACTAGCTCTGGTGCTCAGGGAAACTAGGAGTTGGACTTGACGATCCATGAGTGTCCCTTCCGACTCAACTTATTCAGTGATTCCTTGGAAGTTCATTTTCTCACTGAGCTTGGTGTTTTCAGTTCATAGCAAAAACTGGCTGTTCCATGTAAGTTCTGACACCTTTCAATGGTTCTCATTACCCTTGTTGTTTGTGCAGGCATTGACGTTCCAGGTATCAGTACCTAAACACTGAGGAGACATCATGGATTTACAAGAAGTGGTTTCATTATGCAATGAACAGCTTTTCTGGTGGCCAAAGATGCCAAGTTATCTGTTGCAAAGAACTTGGATTTTTGAAATGCTATATAGCATTGTAGGCCTCACCACAACATCACAGAGGGAATGCAGGAGTAGCAATTGTACAAAATTAGCAGCAACTCAACTTAAGCTAATAACTGCAAACGGGTAGAGATGCAACAAGCCTTTTTTGAATTAAAATCTCACTACTGGGATGAAAAACAAGGATGAAAAGTAACAATGAACAGCTTTATACAAACCATCTGTTCTTGTTGATGCACTGTAAGTGGTGATTTCTAACTGTCCATTTTGTGCTTATTTCTGTTCCGTTTTCATAACCTTTTGAAGAAAGTGCTTTTTCAAGTACATAGTTAGTTTCTGAGCTTTTACTCTTCTCATTTGAGCTAGTTTTTTAGTTTTGGCTGGATTGTGTTCTCCTCTGCTTTTGCAGTATTGTCTCAACTACATCTGATATACCTGTCACAAACTTTTACCTTTTATCTTTTAAAATTAAATGAATATGCAGGATACAGCCATGTTATAGTTGAAACATTTTTAATTAGTCTATGCATTAGGTGGTTACTGTGCAGTTTTCTGGAGATCAAGATTGCTTTATTAATTGGAATTTATGTTCTTAATTAAAATGTCTTACACCACTGGTCCACATTTAGTTAATTAGAAATAATTTTGAGGTACAATAAATTTTTTTTAAATTTTGGAATAATTTCGAAGTATCACCTTGCACGCATTTTTAATACTTTACTCTTTCAAATCAGGATTTTTGTTGTCTCAGATCAGAAACAAATTACACTTGAACTTATATAGTCAGAACTGGTTCTGTGATGTATATTGCGCATAAAGCATTCAGTTTGTCTGTACTTGTTCTCTATCTACAATAATTGACTTGAACTTTGCAGTACTAAGAAGTGTCATCTTTTTTTTCTGAGCTATCTTAAACTAAAAAAGAAACAGAGTAGTTAGTTTAAATCTATTATATTAAACTGTCAGCAGTGAATTTGACAGGTATTAATTTCATCTGTAAAAATGATGGATTAAATTTCTTTATTATCAGTTTTCCAGCTGTTATTTGGCCGCAGAAGCTGTGTGAAGATAAAAGTTTAATAAGCTTAGTTACTGGGGCTGTTGACAATGCTTTTATAGCCATGTCTTGAGATAAGATTTAATAAAACAGTATTTTCTTCAGAAATCTCTCTCTGGAACTTAGTACCTTGAGAATTAAGCTTGTCCTAGTATTTTTTCCTGGGTGAAATAGTGTTTATAACATACTTTGGACAAATAACTCTGAGAAGTTACAGAATTTTTTAAAATGTATTCTTCATCTAGACTGGGGGATTTTTTCCTAGATTTTCATTTTAGAGCTTAAAGAGTTTGTTTCAGCCTGAGTTTTTGTACCTCTGTATCTGTAGAGATTGTTTCTATTTCATCATCTGGTGTAGCTTATTTGCATATATATTGATATGTAGGTATATATATTACTTCTATATTTATATATGCACACATGTATGAATAAAATACACAAATACAGAGGGTAAAGTGGCCTGGCAGGATAGCTGAATTATGACTGATGATTTTAAATGTTATCTCTCTGTCAACTGATTAAGTGAAGAATTGAGGTTTTGTATAGTTTTCTTTTGCATTTTTTGCACAACTAGGGCCTATTTGTATGTGTGGTTTCTTTAACAAAATAACAAACTAATTCAGTGATGGTGCACTATTTTTATGTTCTGCCTCTTCATCATTTATTTATGCTCTTCATTTCCACAATAACTGCCTTTTCAACTTTAAGGATATAATAGTTAACATCATTTTATGCCTGTATAAATGAAATTTTGTTTCTTACTTTAATTGAAAATACTATATTGATGTGATGTGTGAAAGATAAACTTCAAGAAGTGTTTTATACCAGATGTTTCATGTTATTGTAAAATGAAATGTACATACCGTTTTCCTCTATGTTTTCTGGTCAAATATGTTTGACTTTAAAAATTACCTTGTCAGCTGCCTTTGAGAACAGCTGAAGAAATTGCTGGAAGTGGATGCCGTAACCAGTTATTTATATAAAACCCCGTAATTCTTCAATTAGGGAGCCTTCTAACTGTTTGTGTGCAATGTTTCTACGCAGTATGCTAATTTTTGTATGTGTGCATGCATTTATATAGTAGTTTGTCTGTATATGTGTACTCAGGTGTTCACAATGAATTTATGTAGACCGGAAACACCAATTTAATATCTTCTCATTAATTATGAGTATGTGAGATGTTCAGTTTATGTCTGCAGCCTTGCACAGCTACACAGTGTTGTTGGTAGTGTTAACTACAGCTGTTTAAGGTAGCAAGTGCTACTATTTAGAATTCTGATATTATGAATTTGCATTGAATCATTAAAACAAAGAAAAAAAATCAAATTTAATTCCAGATAAGCAACTTTTCATAGCCTAAAATTTGATTTAAATTAAGTAATAGATGGTTGCAGCCTGAGCCAGTTGGCCTCTTGTGGATGACCTAAGGGTTAAGTTGCAGATTTACTGCTTACAAGTGTGGCAGAGGCAGCTTGACCAGTCTTGCAGCCATATGTGACGGGTTCTAGTAGCTCTATGTTAAAAGCTGTTTTTCAGATATGACACTGCAGACCATTAGTGGTCTAGAAGATTGTGGGAAGTTAAGTCTGTGGATTTTTGTCAGCTCCGTATTATTTTTTTAGTAAGAATTCAATGACAAGGTTAAATGATACTCCAAAAGGCATGTTAAGCATTGTCAGTGGTTCAAAGCTTTTAAAAATTCTTGCCCTGTAGCTCTGAAAGAAATGGATCTGTGTGCTTAATTAATCATGATAGTCTTGACTATATAAATAAACTACCTGATTTTTGTCTAAACATCTGTAAATTATTCAAAATGTAACAAGGCAGCTACTGTCCACCAAGACCTTATGCCTGTCACAGGCTTTTAACAGATGTCACCCGAGAATCCAGTGGTAATGTCATTGGTGAGTTTCAATTGGAAATATACAGAAACATAGGTTGCTGTAGAAAATAAGGTGTTCTGCGAAATCCATGAGAATGGAATATAATTTTTCACTAAGATGCATCAGGAAATTCCTTTTGACTTTATACTTTAATCACTTTCTGGACTATTAGGTTTCTCATTTATGTAATGCTGTGGTGTTGAGAGTTTTCTTTGTGGCTACTGAAAAGCTGATTCCAGAATATATTACTTTTGGATAATTGCATGTCTTGTAATCATGAGGTATTTATGATACTGTTATTTAGGCTAGGATATTTTGAGAAGGACTAGGTATATAACCTGTGGGTTCAGGAGGAAGATTCTATTTGTTCTAGCACAGTTTACCATTAACAATAAATGCATCATTTAAGTTCTTCATAACTTTATTAAGTTTCATATTAAAAACATTGCTTGCGGTTGAAAGTTCTTTATTTTTCTGATGATATAGAAAACCTGTTGATTAGGAGCAAAAATCTGGATAAAGGTCTGTCTTTAAATCAGTACTGATAAAAAATAAATTAGAAGACATGACTGTTCTTTTAATTGTTTAGTAGGTTTATTTTACTGAAACCCGAAGATAGAGAGACTGACATGGCAACTTTCTTAATCTTTTTTTGCTTAAGTAAAAGTAATGGGAATAGACATAAAGATTTCTATGATCCATTCCTTTATTAAAGCTGAATGGAATCTGCTTATCACTACTGACTCCTGCATTATTTTTGTGTATTATGAGTGGTATACATGTGAGTATAAATAGATTTGAAAACATAAGAAGAGACATGGCGAACATGACAACTCTTAATCTAGAGTGATATTTGCTGAAAATATAATTTGTTATACTATAGAAACATATTTTATTTTACAAAGTCAAAATAGTTAATGTCAAAACAGGACAGAGGGAAATGCTTGAAACAAATTATTGCATGATCATGTTTTTCTAAAAAAAGGTACAGTGAAAAGTTGCTTATAATTTTGAATAATAATTGTCATTCAAGTCCATTGGCATCTGCAAAAATGCAATTGTTAACTGCCTAATGACATATATTTGCATAGTAATAGACTAGCTATTCTTTCTTAATTTTCTATACAAGAATAGTTATTGCTATTTCTATTTCTATCCTATCAATTAAAATTCAGAATAATTTTTACTACCTGTAGAAGTCAGTAAAGTATTGTTTGTTTGTTTGTCTTATTTTTAATTCACCCTCTGCTTTAATTTTCACTCTATTCATTTTTTCCTCTGCAATTTGTAATAGATTTGGCTAATACTACAAATGGAAGATAGCACAGATCCTATTATACTGTTCTGAAACAGGTTTTCTTTAGTGGAAAATGTGTATAACTGTTGTATAAAGGCAGAGGCCTGAAGTTTCATGTGGGCAAGTACTCTGCACTTGAAGCATCCTCCCGTAGGTGCCACTGCATGAACACTGGCTGTTCTTCAATGTAAAGGTTTGATGTCATGAGAGTCTCCTATTTTAATGCTAGAAGCTCAGTGTCCCTTAGGGTCCATAACTGTTTTGTCTATAGCCTTGAATGGAAATGACACCAAACCCCTATATTTTTCAGTTTTCTGTAGTGGCAGGGGACACAGTGTCACATTTTACATAAGCGTAGCTGAGTGCCTCTCTGAAATGCCTGTGTGCTGCTACATGCAGCATATGGAACAAAAGGGAGAAATTAGGGATCTGCATCCCTAATTGATGAGCTAAGATGGCATTGAGATCAGTGATGTGATGTGATACCTCACATGACTGAGTGCTGCAATGGGTGGAAACAGATTCTTGAGCAAGGTCAAGGTTAGGGCAACAAGAAACTTGCTTGTGTGTGAGAGCACAGGAGGGATAACTGGAACTCTGCCTAGGGATGGATAATGAGCCAGCTGTGAGTTTAGGAGGAGGAGGATTAACGCTTTCTGGGGGTCTCCAAAACTGCCCGGGATTCTGCGG
>VYZT01061927.1:325-10932 GCA_013400735.1 Pomatostomus ruficeps | reverse complement strand
ATATATATAAGAAATACCTGCACAAGTATTGAAAAAAAATACTTTGAAGAATTTTTGCCTAATTTTGGGATAGGTCACTCTTAGTCTTTCACAGATTGCAGCAAAATTCTGCAGAAAGGATATAAGCATTTTAAACTGTTAAATGAATTTTGAGATAAATACGTCCAATGTGGGACATAAACAAAAATGGGACACTAAGTGGCAATGTGCTGGGAACTGTATCCTTCAGAAGATACCGAGCTGTATCTTTTTCCTTTTGATTTTTCCTAACCGTGCTTATGAGCCTGGATGGTTGTCAGTAAGGAGCTGGCTTGCACCTGGCTCCCTCAGAGTGCAGGCCAAAGAACTGACATCCATCTGGAATACAGTGTGAGTGTCTCTCGACATTTTCTATTTGTGCATCCCAAAAACTTTTTAGGGAAAGTGTAGGTCCCTAAAACACAATTACCAACAGACTCACTGTACATAGTTAGCCTGCACAGTTCTGCTGTAGAGAAGTTCAGGCCACCCAGTGTACAGAGATCACTCAGAAAAAAACCCTGATTGCATTCTTCTATAAGAGATTAGCAAATTTTCCAGATAATAATGAAGAATTACTAGTATGATTACTATAAATAACAATACGACCTTGTCATCTGGAAATTAAGAGGAGACTGGGACTGAATCATGCCCACTTATAGGTAATTTATTACCTTCCTTACTTTGGACTAAAGTCAACATCTGTGTTTGGAAATCAAATATCATGTAGCCTTTGAGATTTAAAAGGCAGAAAGTTTCCTAGATTGATAATTATCACTTGAAGATTACTGGAGAGCATTAAACAGAAATAATGCAAATTAAAATAATCAAGAAAAATTAGGCTACAAAGATGTTTTCAAATGACATCGGATGATAAGTCTCTATTTAAAATTTAAACTTTACTAAAAATAGTGAATTAGAGAGCTCATGCATTGAACCATCAGTGTATTTCTGGGAAGATTTTACTGTGCTCCCATTTCATCACAGACATCTCTATTTGCCAGACTTTTATAACGATTCTGAATCTATGGCATAGACATGGGTGGATACAGTAGGAATTGAATGACCATCAAATCTGGGCAGACTGCAAGACAAACTTGCCTTTAAAAAAATTTAAATCAGAGCATTTTTTCCAGAGAAATAGGACACTAAACTCCGATGTCATAGGAGAATCTGTGTAAAAAATACTCAGTTATATACTGTGCAGAGATTAGTTGTGTTAAAAGCAGACGTGTTAGTGACATTGATGTCAAGTACTCAAAATTTAGGGTATATTAAAATTTAGGGAATAACTATTTTAGTAAAACCATTATTGCTGTGTAATCTCTTGATTGGAGAATTTTCTATTCCGTTTTCCCTTCCACACAAAATTAACTGTACTCATCTGAAGAGCAACTATTCTAAATTTTATAATCAATGAAGAAACATATTTTTTACTGTCTAGCACTCCAAGTCTACTTTGAAGTCAGCATTTTCTAATAGGTTGGCCTGGACCATTTACAAATTCAGATCCGAAGTACTTAATAAATGTGAATAAGCTTATTTTCACATTGTTATCTAATATATCCTCTACCAAACATATGTTATGATGAAGTTAGTTAATAGCCTGATTAAATTAGACAGTATAATGCAAAAAAATGCTATAATTATTTTGAACATGCTTTATAAATCCAAAAAAATTACAAGTTATAAGAAGCTGAAAGGACATCAAAGTGTAAGAACAGATTTGTTCTTACAAGAACTGTGTAGCATGAAATCTATGGTCCCAATCTTCCACTGAACATAGAATTTACTATTTTTTGACATTACATTGTTGTTTTTAACACTGATTAAGCAAGTAGAAGGTCAGTGGATGAAAAGATTATCATGCTCTCCCTGCTATTATGAACATTTCCATTGACCCAATAAAGAGATTAGAAAATCAATGACACAAACAATAGTATCTTGTCCATGACTTAGGCTATATATGTTTAAGAGTATTTTTCTTAAACAAACAATACATTGCATTTAGGTTTTCATTGGCTTTACCATTGAACTACAATGACTAAGCAGAAAATAATTTTCAAAAATCATTCACAGCCTAAGAGAAGGTGTCATATAGACTATTTCCAGTGCAGTAATAGTGATTATGTCACTTTACCCTTTTCAGAATAAATTTCATTAAGATGTCAGTCTTACCCTCTGTGTTGGAAATGGGAGTACTGTCACATTTACTTTCACACTGCTGCATTGATGGAGGTCTGAGAGTTTCTGGACACTCACTGGATGCTTGTCCAGTATATGATAGGCACTGTACTGTTCTCATCTGTTGCCCAAGACCACACTGTGCAGAACACTAAAGAAAGAGAAAAAAAATTGAAAACCTTAGATCACATTTTTAAATATAAGATAAAGCAACTGGAAGCAATCAGAACCACTTCACATCTACAAATTTTAAAGAAGACTGGAGTCTGAAGATGTTTGAGTAATAGAGAAAAGAATTCTCATAAAATATTTCAGAATTTTTTTACAATATATGTGAGTACTTGTCGTTCAAAGAAAAGAAAATGCAATGCAATGTTGACTCCCTGAACAGTTCAGATTTGAGATATAAGAATATAATTTACTGTATTTCATATATCATACTGACACTTTAGAATAAAAAAATAAAAACAAAGAGAACAATAATTCAAATCTCCTAGAGGACTTTTTTTAAAGAAAAAGTAAACAGCTTTCAAACAAAAATACTTTGTTGTTTCATAACATTTTTCATTTCTGTAACGAAATAGTTCCAATTTTAGTACAATATTAGTTAAATATAAAAGTGGATCTGAAGAATTACCCTTAAAATAAAGCCAACTAGACAGTAATATCACAAATTATTCTCCACTGGTTACTTAAACTCAAGTGTTTCATTTTCATTAGAGGCAAACTATTCAGCAAACAGAAAATAAATCATTCACTTAATATTCTAAAAGCAGGCCATTGATCATTATTGAGATGCAAAAATATAAAGAAAGAAGGAAACTTAGTAAATCATACTTAGAAGCACTACATAATGGCAGCACTATTCACCTTGTCCTGGAGTAATTTAGCTCCCTGTATGGTAATTTAGTGTATCTTATGTAAAAAAATTACACTGATCTCAAAGTGGGGTTTTTTACAGAGAGAGATATTTATGCAGACGTGCTACTACAACAGGAATCGGGTTTATATTTCCACCATGTTTTTCAAGGAAGTTAAATGTGTTTTAAAAATACTAAACCCTGCAACACTGTGTATCTCAAAATACTCTTTAAAAAACTAAAGATTATTTTTTTTAAAGCGCATGTAGAAACCCATCCAGTAGAAACTAGATTCCTCTCAGAAACCATCACAAAGAATCACATTTCAATCTGACACAAAAGAGGAGGAGCTTTTTGTTTCCCACAGTCATGGGAACCACCCCTTATCTATCTCCAGTGACATCTTATTCCAAGAGGTTCTAATGTGGGAGACTGACAGCAACAAGGACTTGCAGGAACTGTCTCACCTGTCCCCAGTCTCCAGCAACCCAGCGAGGAGGAGGACATCGGCCCAAACTGCAGCGGATGCGCACGGGTGGCTTGTTCTCATCTTGGCACTGTGCAGCTGGAAAGGTTTTCAAAAGATCACTGCTTTTGCACAGAACAATTCGGTGTTTGAATCCTGGGCCACACTTTGGTGTGCACTGAAAAAAAAGTTGATGTAAATATATAATTAAAATCTCAGTAAAAAGCCAACAAAACTGTCAGAAATGCTATCTGTAAAGCAGGACAATATATTTATGAACTTACAATTCAATTATAATAACAATACAGTAATAATATTTTTAAAATGTTTAGAAACACAAACAAGCTGTCTGAGGATTCTTTTATTATGTTCAAGCTTTTTTAAGTTTTAGATTTCCTATGCTGTTTATATTTAGGCTATGGTTTTACTATTTATGTTAGGTTTAAGAAAAACACTGCTGCAAAGCAGAAAGGTCTGCCACATGTAACACTATTATGAAACAAATTTGAGTGTTTCAATAATTAGAAGTAAGACTCTCTGTTCTTAATATCACCTTAGTACAGTCATTATTGACTTCACTTTATCCACAGGCAATGAATACATTTTTCCTCAATACACAAAAGGAAGATAAATGCTGTACTTGACTTCACAGAAACCATCATTCAGATATATAGAAATATTGCACCCTCTCCTACAGTGCATGCTTTCCTCTCCTTTCCTATATAAATTTTAATTCTGATTTCATAGTTTTTCCTCCTTTTATCACACTTGTGCTATTCTGGCAGCAAGCAGACAATAAAACAGTAACTTGAAAAGAAGCAGGCCTGGTGATTGTTGTTTTTCCTCATCTTCCTTCACAGTGGTGTCACTGCCATTCTCTTTCCTTTTGCTACTGACCATTAACTGTTATATAAAGTAGCTCAACTGCAGAATGAGGAAGAGACAAATGCTAACAAAATTAAAACTCAAGACCTTTCCCAAATCAGTCCCTTTTTAACAGGAGATATTGCAGGCATAGTTTTAGAATCCTCTGTTGGCATGTTAACCTTTATCCCATAAGCATATCTGCAGTATTCGGATCAGAATCAGTTTCTGACAGGAGAAATCTTACATGCAGATTATGCCAACCTGTTCAAGACTGGAACTGCCTTTATTATGTAGAGACAAAACATTATTTGGGAAACAACATTATGTGGAACTGGAGCAATATTCAAGGGGTCACATACCAAAGGCTTTCCACACATCCAAAACAGTTCAGTATATCACTGGGGAAGAAAGAAGCAGCCCTAAGATTAATTTTCAAGAAGATTAATTGAGTGGTGCAAATTTAATTGTTGTATCCCTAATCCTGAAGCATTTTTGAGTCATTTACAGAATTTTTAAAACAGTTCCACAGTATTATATAAGGATATACCTTATGAATATGTGAAATTTTAGATCTATATCTACATATACCTCAAAACAAGAAGAAAATCTCCAGAGGCAGGCATGTAAACTAGTCCATATAGAATGGTTTATACCAAATATTTTCTCCACCTGGATTTAGGATCTTAAACTGGGCTGCAAAAAGATGGGTCTTGCATTTGGAGTTTATAATCCAAAATGCAAAATGGATACATAATCACTTTCCTTAAAATGTAACCTTTTCTTTTGTATCTTATTCTATCTTTTTCTACCAAGATACAGCCTCCTTACCTACAGTAGTTCAGTCTCCAGAATTCTGATACAGAGTAAAGAGTTTCAAACATCCTTATACTTAAGGGACTTCAACACCAAGTCTTGTGCACACTGCCTACTAGAAAACTAGATGAAGGAGGGGAAGTAAGAGAATATCTCTGCCAGAACTACACAAATAATAGTAATGATAAATAGAGATCAAAACCCAATGACAGTTAATATGTGAGGTCTTCTTGTCATGATCATGATTCATCAGCTGGCGTTCAAATTCCAAGGAGTGTTGTGAGTATTTTCCCTCACATGCATTTCATGCAAAATGCATGATTTTTAAGTAGGAAGTAGAAGTATGTGCCCCCACCTAGCTGAGTGCTTAAAAATCAAGTCAGCCTATCAAAACAAACAGAAGAGTGACAGGTTGAAAGGACTTTGTCAAAATGTCAAAACCCAATTTGCCTGTGAGGTTTCATAATCTCTAGAGCATGTTAGCAAACAAGCAAGACTCTGAGGACCAAACATGGAGTTTAGGAGCGTCCTCCTTCTAATACTGCTTGAAGACACAATCTTTAATCTATGTCTAAGATGCCATCTAAGAAAGATCTTCCAGCTATGGGTACCAGAAGAAAACAACATTCCTTTACTCCCTTTTGTGGAGTTATAGCAAAAATTCTACTAAGAGGGACTATGCCTGGATCCCAGAAATGAAAATGAAATAAGGAAATAGGCTGCTTTCAATAATACTGAATCATTAAAAATAAAAAACATCAGTAAAATTTAACAAAAAGATTTTATATTTTCAAAGCAAATGTAAACAAAATACCCAGATAAACCAAATGAGGTAAAATTACCTTTCATTACTAAAAGCTTCTAGAATTTCTGACTTCCTCTGTGGAAGTAATGAATGCAAATTATATGTGCTTGTCTGATAAGGCTCTTCTCAAGAAATCCTTAGAATATTTTTTCCGCTTTTTTTATATTATCCAGGAAAATATAAAGGAGTAATTTACAGTGGGTAGATTAATTCTGTCAAAGCTCAATATTGCAAAGTGTGGAAAACCTTATGACATTACCGAAAGAATTACTACATTCCAGGGGGAAAGACAGTCTTCATTTTCATTTCAATTTGACGAAAGCACTTTTACATTCTCCTAGGGAGTTCATCTAACCTATATGTTTACAAAATGCTTTTGTTTCTCTGACTAAAAGAATATGTAATTTCTTATTAATAATCACTGAAAATTTAAAAAATGTGCAGTTATACTGATTGTCAACAAGTGCATGAGCAGATAGAAGAGTTCTATAATTGTTTTATTTGTATTATGCATTGTTTTGAGTATGAAAAGAAAACTTTATAACTTGCATTCCAGAGAAAATTAGAAAGGTTTGTCATTGGTTTCAATGGGAGGAGTATTCAACTCTTTATTTCTTAAGTTCACGCTTGTTTTCCTTTTCATGTTTCTGTCAGAAATTCATATAAACACACATATAAAAATGTTTACATTTATATTACTATACGGATTTTAATACATTATATCTGGAAACCGTGAACAGATAAAAAAGAGCTACTTTTATCATTATATTAAAATGGTATCATCAGTCAAGACAGTCTGCCAAGCTACACAAATAAAATTCAAACCAGAAAGAAACCTGGTACTTTTTCACAATCCTGATTAATTATCACAACCAGAAGTTTAGCGGAGTTTGAATCTTTACATTAGAATGATTTTGTTCACAATCATAACATGATCTTGCTGTATAAACGCCTGGACATGATAATAGAGTGTAAAATGACTTTAGGTAACCAGCATGTGATGCCTGCGGGAGAGAAGGAGCTAATTTAGGTTATAGTGATACACTGTAGGTTATGGGTATTTTCATGACAGGTAGGAAACAAAACAATGAAGCACAGCTGAAACCTCCTCTGGGAAAATTTCTTATTACTCCTTTACTTAGCAAGCAGAAAATGTACTAATATTCAGTGGTCAGAGGTCCTACCTCCACTGCTACCAGTGAGCTTGCACAGCAAACTTTTCTTACCTCTGACCAGTCCAGAGCAACCCACTGTGGGGGGCAGGACTGGTTGTTGCAGGGCTCTTTCTCAAGAGGCCGGTGTGTTAAACAGCTGGCAGTGTCCAGCGTCTCCTCCTCAGAGGGTCCAATCTTTCTGATGCAGAGAACTGTTCGTGAACGCATTCCTCCATCACAGGTCTTACTGCACTCCGACCAATCTCCTATAAACCATCTGGATGGAAAATGTTAGGAGACTTGGTTAATGCAGTTCAGAAACAGAGTTGATAACTGCACAAACCAAGAATGCAAATAGTTTAAATTACTAAACCTAAGTAATTTTTAACAATACATGCATTCATGGTGAAATAAAGTAGAAACTTATGGTTCTTTTTACAGAATATTTTAATTTTTGCTTCACTGCAATCATATCTTCCAATAAAAACACTACTTTGTATTTTTCTAGAGCAGCGATTTCCATCCCAGCCTATAGTAGTTAGAAAGGAGTGTTTGAGCCTGACAAAACTAAAGCTATTTATGTAGGTTTGTATTGGACTTGCTTGAAATTATTTCTGTAAAAGTGGTTTGCCACTGGAAATGTCTGGGAACCATTGCTGTAAGTTACATCACAAGTCAAAACCCAAGACGTTTGCCTCTTTAGTGTCATTACAATAAAATAATTTGATCTCAGAATTGGACTTTCTGAGAGTTAATTCTCATCTGATTATGAAACATTTGTAAACTTTTTAATAAAAGGCTATACTGAAATGCAAAATATTCTC
The DNA here is from genome assembly GCA_013400735.1 of Pomatostomus ruficeps. Classification (NCBI taxonomy): domain Eukaryota; kingdom Metazoa; phylum Chordata; class Aves; order Passeriformes; family Timaliidae; genus Pomatostomus; species Pomatostomus ruficeps. The sequence continues at coordinate 2,941 of VYZT01061927.1, read as the reverse complement.
ATTTTTTAAAGTGAAGCAAACACTAGTAAGAAATTAATTCATCACATAAAAGAATGATCTCAACATATTCTTTTAAAATTTAAAGAACAGTATGAGAGGTGCCAAAGAGAACTTCGGAGTGTTCCTGCATATGTAATAGAAGTGAAGAATTGTAAATAATATTAGATTACTTTGTGCTGCTGCAGAGATTAAAGCAGCTATTAATCTGGCTGTAATGTCATATATTTGTACTTATGAATGGTTAATGCAGCTCAATGAAATAGAAATATCTCTTCATATTGATGAGAACATTTGGTCTTCAGTATTTCTTATGTTGATTAGATACTCGCCTGAGTCATCCTTGAAAAAGGATGAAGGTGAAGTATAGTATGCGATCACATGCCAAAAAGGCCAGGCATATCAGTCACTGGATGTTCCTGGAGGTATGCCTGGAGCTGCCTCGTAAGATCTGTCATTTTTTCAAGCTGCTGTCAAAAAAAGGGTTGCCATCCTCTTTTGTGTTACATTATGTGTAATATATCCTAACATGAAACTGGATCAATGCAGAGATGGAAACAATTATGTCATATTCTGTCAATACTTTATCAGCAAAAGGAAATTAATTTGTGGTTCTTCATCAAACAATCTTATGCTTTTATAACAATAGGGAGGATTTGAAGCTCTTCAGAGCTTTCAAGAGGCTGCAGTGTTAATTTTTAATTGGTACTATGATTTCTTCAAGTGACTTTGCTCTCAGGTACGTTTAATATTTATACCATATGACAAGACAGCACTATTCATAATTCATAGAACTATAAGAGTATTTTCTTGAAATCTGAAAAGTAAGTGTTACTTATTGTAATAACAAAGTATTGAAAACAAACATAGCCTTGTGCTGTTCAAAGATATCAAGTATAATGTAACCAGCATTCAGTTAGAAAGAATACAATTTTCATTGCTTTTGCTATACACCACTAGAAGAGTAGAATTGTGCTAACTAAAAAAAGGAAATTTGGCCAGTCTATGCAAACACTAAGTCTTACTGCATGATAAAACGTTCTGCCAAAAGGGCCAAACTTCTTTGGATAACTATCTGCTATTTGAACAGCTTCCTACTAGACTACTTACAGAATCAAGAATTGTGAACCTTTCCTTAGCTTGGCACTCCATATTCACTTTGTGGGGAACATCAGATTGGAGGCAGACATGGCCTGAACTGCTCTGATATGTTGAAGTAGATGCTAATTAATACACTCTACCCGTTTTCTGAATATTAATGTCGTGACTTTCACCATGTTCATCGATGTCCCTGTTGTACTGGATGGGAAATCCAAAAGTTTCCCACTTTGTGGGCTGAGTTTTGTTTATTTGGTTTTTATCTTTTAAGTAGTGTCAGTGAAAACAAAACAAAACAAAAAACCCAAACAAACAAAACACCAAACAAACATACCCCAAACAAAACAAACAAAATGAAACAACAAAAAAACCCCCGAAATTTAACTAGTTTGGAATAACTTTGTTAACAATACTTTTTAAAATGCTCATTTGCTAATAGCTAAACTACACAAAGGAAGTGTTTGGTAAAAAGGAAATGATCAAATATGACAGCTTTTCAAGTCCTGCTCTCAGGTCTTAGGTACTCACATTTTTGCACTGAGAGCCATGCTAACAGTGTTATCCAGAGGACAAATCCTCTTATCCTTCCAGGATAAACATATATGTACACACAGACTATGGGGACAATGATTTTAACCTAATTTAGGCCTGTCTGTGCACAGGTGCACAGCAGTGCACTGGCTTCACTTGGCTTCATGTCAAATGAGTGTGTTACATGACACAGCGGGACAAAGTGCAAGAGACACTGCTCTGCCACCCTGCAACCAGGCACCACACCAGGGAAACAGCTAATACTCTAGGAAGAGACTGACTTCAGTTGGAAACTCACTGACCTGTTGGGATTTTAATGCACAATAATCATGTCTCATTCTTCAGTGTCCTTCATGCTACAATTTGGCAGTTTCTAAGGGACATTCACAGGTGACCACAGTATTGTGCAGTATCTGCATTTATAATCAGCATTAATGATTTTCATGCCCAGTTGGAATACCTCTGTGGATTATCACCAAAGTCAAACTAACCAGAGCTTGGGAATCAATAAACTGTTGTAACTGTTTCACCTTTTCCACAAGTTTTATTTGCCTCAAAACATAAGAGAAGCTGTTGTTCACATGCTGATATTATATTCTAGTACAAAATAGCACAACTGTTTCTAAACAGGTTTTGTTGTAAGATTAAGTTATGCTGTCTGTCCTTGCCAAACTTAAGTTTTGATCAAAGGAGCTTCTGGGTTTTTAATTATCAATATATAGCATACAGCTGTCATTAAAAAGAAATCTAAATAGAATCTAAGCACCTAACCCTAAAGGCACACAGCATTACTATACAACAGTGAATATGCAGGAGAAAAAGTTTGACAAAACTATTATCAGGAAATTATTTGGTCTGCTTAGCAGTTTGTATATTTGCCACTTCTCATGTGAACACTTCAACCCAAATGTTAATACAACATACTTTAAAATATGGGAAACATTTGAGATGCAATATTAATAACTAGGGTAAAATTAAGTCCCACCTCAA
>VYZT01061916.1:0-12592 GCA_013400735.1 Pomatostomus ruficeps | reverse complement strand
ATGGATGGATGGATGGACGGACAAACGGACGGACTCCTGCCTGTGCAGTGGGAGCTGACTGGGCCCCACTGCCTGGCAGCTTCATTCCCAGTCCTACCCTGGGGCTCTCCCATCTCTAAGGGAACTGTTGGCGTTATTTCTATTCCTGCCAAGGCATACAAACAAGCCTGCAGAGTTATCTCCCCCGTTATCTTTATTGTTTGCACAGCTCAGATTTCCCTCGGTGCACAGCGTGGGGGTTTTGTTCTCCCTGGAGAGCAGCCTGGGCTCGGTGTGGGGAGCACTCCAGGCACTGGAATGCATTTCTGGAGCTTGTTAACCCCCAGCTCCACCGCTCTGCCCTGGTGACCTCCCTGCCACCGCTGGGGACCCCCATTAACCATGAACCTGGGCAGTTCTTCATGCGCCTGATCAGGATTCACTTTGAAGTCACATTTCCCTTTCCACTGGCATGGGTCTCTTTGGGTCTGAGCTGAACACAGAACAAAAACACAGGAAAAGGTCCCCCAGCAGGATAAATGGAATAGTTCATTTGGATGTAATCTGGATGTTTGGGTACTGCTGCAGTTCTGGGCTTCCTCAGGAAAGGAAATTCCAGCAGCTCCGGAGTGGAGCCCTCTGACCTCACCCAGATATTTTGGTTCCATTTTTTTATCCAGTGCTGAAATTTGCCAAAAGCAATTCCCTGGAGGCAGAGTTCTGCTTTGATGTGTAGGCTGTTTCCAAGAGAGATATTCTCCATTCCCAAACATTCCCGGCCCTAATCACGGTGTTTCACAGGATGTTGTCACTGAAGCCCAACTTTCCAGGCAGCAGATGTGTCACTAACCTGGGGATAACCTGGATGGACGTCCCAGAAAGGCGGGAATGACTCGTGCACAACACATTCAGAGAGGATCAGATGCTTGGAGACAAACCCAGGCACCAGGACAAGGTCCGGGAGGGTCAGGCCTCCTACCAGGCTCCAACGAGCGGGAAAGTTCCCTGAGAAAATGGGAATGTCAATTGTTCAGCAGGTGCATTGCTTCATTTTGTAATCCATGGGGAATTGGGGGATAATCTCATGGGGAATCTCATCCCAGGAGCTGCTCCAGGAGCTCTCCACTGCAGCCTCGAGGAGTCTTCTCTTCCTGACAGAGCCACGATGTCTGATTTTGGCAGGAGCTCCAGCAGTTGCTCACTGACGTCTCATTCCTCCTGGTGTGGGTTCTCTGTGTGTGTGCAGTGAAAATCTGGAGCCAAACAGCCAATTCCCGTGGGAATTGTCATCATTTCCCTTCCAGGGATGCCTCACCAGAGGATCTCAGCACATTTCACAACCATTCCTCAATAACCCTACGAGCTGCCTTGGAAAAGGGCAGAGCTGTCCCTTCTCGGTGAAGCCAAGGACACGGACATCAGCTGCTTTGCCAGAGGTCACAGAAACCTTTGTCCCTGAAGTCGCTGTCTTGGCACAGGTTTCTGGAGCGCTGTGCAGGTGCAGGGACTGACACTGCGATAAAAACCAGCCTCGGGAGGTTTGGTTGCTCTTCCAGCATTTCTCACTGCTCTTCTGCCACCTCGTGCTTTGGGGACAGCACGGTGGGATGGTCCCTGTGTCCCCCAGGGCTGCAAGAGCCACCTGGGAGCTTTTCCTCAGCCTCAGCAGCAGGAAGGGAGTGTCCCAGGCAGGTGATTCGCATGGGGATGGAGGGATGGGTTTGTTCCCTGAGAGCTGACAGTGCCTTGAAGGAGAACAGATTGAGCTGTGCTCAGAGTCTGCCTCGTCCTTCCTCCACTCCCGTGGCTGCTTTGAACACAACCCTGAGTGCTGGACATAAATACCAGGGAGTCATTAACGCTCCCTTCGTCATCCAACTTCGGGAGCTGTGGATGATCCTTCCAAGTTGCTCTGTCTCTGCCTTTCCTGTCCTGGTCACCAGTGCCCGCTCCCCTCAGTAACTCATCTCAGATGTTCCTGCTGCTGCTGAAGATTGATGATGTTTTCTCCTTTCCTTTCTCTTTATGTTGTCACTTAACTGCTCCGGCTCACAAAGCTGTTAATCTTTCACACACACGCTCACGTTAAGCTGCTTAAGAGCACTGCAAACACTTTATCCTCATAAAGATTGAACTGCCCTGATATGAAACTTGTAGCCCCAGAATAGAACAAAATTTACGTACGCAAATAAAAGCTGAAGGTCAGGGACAGACAGAGAGGCTGTAAATATTCCTGGGCCCAGATTTCAGAGGATTTGGAGAGAGGAGATGGGTTGATTTGCTCCCAGCTGGTTCTGTGCCCTGAGTCAGCAGGAGCTGAGTGCAGAGGGAGGAAGGAGCAAGGAAATGGCCACAAGGCTCATGGCCCAGAGGAGTCACCTCCAGACCTGTGGGACACATCCCATCCCAGCCTGGCAGCACCATGCTCCGGGTTAGAGAGGCTCAGGAAAATTCTGGAAGTATTTTCTCCCTGGGATGAAAATCAAAAATGAAAATGAATATTAAATATGAACATTAGAATGAAAATTAAATACAATCTTTCCTGATAAAAGCTCCAAGGCAGAAGCCCTGGGGTGAGCAAGAGGCTTGACTGAGCCATCCCCTACCTGGGCTGCAGCTCTTCCCTGCAGGGCAGGAGGAGAGAGGGAGCCATGGCCACGGTCGGGGGAGCCTGTCAGAGGCGGCTCTGCTGGGCAGTGAAGGTCTGGGCCTGGCCATCCTGGGCCATTTCTTCTCCTGGGGATTTAGGCAGCAGCACCGATTTGGCTGCTTTGACCCAGCACCCCAAGAAACCCTCCCTGCTCATCCCGTCCTGCACCAGGGGAGGCTCCACAGCCTCGGGGCAGTTGTGTGACCCTCCCTGTGTGGCCCTCCCTGTGTGACCCTCCCTGTGTGGCCCTCCCTGTGTGACCCTCCCTGTGTGGCCCTCCCCGCCCTGCCTGTGCTGGACTCTGGCTCAGGGCTGGCACGAGGGGAAGGGTGACCTGCACAGGAGCCTGAGACCATCCAGGGCAGGAGCAGGAAAAGCTTCCCAGAGCTTTCTCCCAACCTGCTCGGAGCCACCAAGGTTTGGCAAGAGCCAGCATGAGCCCAGTGAGCCCAGTTTGGGGCTGGGTGGGAGAAGGATGCGGCATTTCCCAGGGATAAGGGCAGCTCCACCCCGGACTTAATTATGGAATATTTGCAGAGTAAACTCCAAACGGTGTCATAGGAAAGGTTTATGGCTGAGATGGGCCCAGCACAAGTCACATTAATTACTGAAGTGCTTTATTAAAGGTTTCACTTAATTAACTTAATTAACTAGACCTGGCGCATTTGTTCAGATTTTCTAAGTGGTCTTCTAGAATCACAGAGTGGTTGGGGTTGGAAGGGACCATAAAGTTTGTGTAAATCCACTCCTGTGCCACAGGCTCCACTGTCCCAGGCGCTCCCAGCCCTGTCCACCCTGACCTTGGACACTTCCAGGGATCCAGGGGCAGCCACAGCTGCTCTGGGCACCCTTCTGCATCCAAAATGTGCTCCTGGAGCACAGGAGGTGACCAGGCCAGGAAGCTGCTCCTCGGCCCATTTCCAATGGCTAAAGTCAAGTCAAGACACATTTATTCCTTCTCTGTGTTCGGAAGGTGTTTCTGTCTGTGAGGACAGTTTGGAATCGCCCATCACTCAGTGCCTGGCAGCGCTGGCTGCAGCTCTGTGGGCTTTGCCCTCTGTCCCCTTTTGATGCCAGGATCAGTGACAGGCAGGACTGGCCCTTGGAGCAGGATTGAACCCCTGGCAGCGACTGGGCACAGCTCAGGGGCAGACCAGGACGCCTTGGGGGCTGCAGACCAGGGATCCAGGGGCAGCAAAGACAAACCCTGGCAGAGTGAAAGGCTCGGGGACACCTTTCCCAGCTGTGATTTCTTTTACAGAGCTGATGAATCTGTGCTGGGCTGCTCTGCTGTGGGGAACCATCACATCTGCTCCTGGTCACAACATCCCAGGTTCTCCTGGGCCATGCCTGGTCCCAGTGCTGCACTCCTGAGTCGCTCTGGTCCTGTCTGCACTGGCTTCCAGTCCTGCTGATTTATTTTCCAATTCCAGCTGTGCAGAGCTGAAAAGAGGAACAGTGTGAAGAGCAGCTCTGAGCAGGTCACACATCCCAGTGAAGGATTTGGGTCCAGGGCACCTTCAGCAGGGCTGGGATGGCGGCACAACCTGACCTGTGCAGGGCTGGGGAGCACAGGGTGGCCGAACCCCGTGGATCTCCTCATACCTCTCCTTGACTGCAGCTCCTGCCAAAACCTGATCCCGTTTCTTGGAAAGCCCTGCTGTGAACAGGAACCAGGCCAGCGCATCCCTCTTCTCCTACTCACTATTTCCCATCAAATCTCTCCAGCAGTGAGAGATGTCACTCTCTCCTCTTCTCCCTTCCTGCTGGGAAAGGGCTGTCAGCGAGTCCCGCAGTGAAAGGGTTAACCTTTCCCGGGGGCTGTAGTGGGGATGCAATTTATAATTGTGTTTTCCAGGAGAGCCATAAACTTGTCTGCTATCAGTTCTCTGGCTGAGGCGGCGGCTCATCAGGAGTTGCATCAGGGACGAGGTATAATTCACCCAATTATAACTGGCAGGTTATGCTGCACTGGTGAAGTGCGGGCTGTAGAGCCTGCAATCGCTGATAAACAGGGCTGCGGGCAGAGCGGAGCGGAATCTGCGCGCACCGAGAGGCGAATGGCGTCATTTAACCCTCTCCTCCCCGGGGATCGCGGTGCTGCTGCCAGGGGTGCTCTGCAGGGGCCGTGGGGTTGGGGGCACCTGCGGAGGGGTTGCTCCAGGGTGGGAGGGCAGAGGGGTTCGGGGTGCAGTGCTTGGAACCACCCAGCAGGGCTTGGGAGATGGGCTGGGAAAGTGTGGCGATGAATGAGGAGGGGTCATGGATTTCACAGGATGGCGGTGTGTAAAGATGGTTATTGCACAGTGAAAAATGCTCATTTACCATCACACAAACAGGAAGTAACTCTGCACCACAGTGTGTCCCAATCACCAATTCTGTTCCAGAATTGGTGCACACAATTAACAGGTAACCAATGCCTTTGAAGGGAACAAACAGCAAAAGGTGTTTCTCACCTCTGACAGGTCCAGCAGTTCACAAACCCATAATGCTTTCTACTACCTCCCTGGTGACCCAGGATGTGTTTCATGGGTTCTTCCAGACAAAAAACAAGAGGTCGCTCTGGCTTTCAAGGCCTGTTCCTCCATCACCTCCATTCTGTAACGCCACAGGAAAATCCAGCTGCAACCGAGGAGCCTCCCTGCCCCGGGTGTGCAGGACGGGGCTCACCCAGCCCGTGGGTGCGCAGCACAGAGGAGCCTTGGGGAGCTGCGTCCTCTCCTCCTGCTGTCCAAGCTCTGCTTTGTCGTCCTCCATTTAGATCCAAAATTCAGCGAATTCAGCAGAATTCAGTGTAATCTCACCACTGGATATTCATCCTTTAGTCTGGGCACAGCTGCTTTCAGATTACACAGAACCACATCACTGAGACAGGGACAGGCTCTGGAGTGGGAAACGGCAAACTCGAGCAAGACTCCCAAAAATGCTGGGATGGAGAGCAGAGGTTGCCTGGGCTGCACAATAAATCCCTTTCTCTGCTGCTGCAGAGGCTCTGGCCCTACAAAGCCCCTCTTTGGCCACTGGAGCGCCTCAGAGCCACTGTGGGAGACGGGAGGAGGAAGAGGAGGAGGAGGAGGAAGGAGCAGCTCGGCCGGGTACCAAACCCCATGAATTGTGCGAAGTTTAGGGGGTTACGCCTCATTGTGAGGGAAGGAGGTTGAGCAGATCCACCCTCAGCTCCAGCTGCGTGTCCTCAGCAGCTCCGGGACATCATTCCCGAGGCCACAGCTGGAGGGACATTTGGGATCAGGGCCACTAGAGGGCAAGCTGGCATTGCCACACGCCCGGGCAGTGGCTCTACGGGTCCCTGCGGTGCTGCGGGGCGGGCAGCCCGCTCAGCCTCCGGAAAGAGGCAGGAATCTGCCCCTCTGGAATTCTCCCGGCTGCGCCGAGCCAGGGCCATCCCTCTGCAAAGGGCTGAGACATTTTTGTGATGTCACTGAGACCATCCCTCTGCAAAGGGCTGGGACATTTTTGTGATGTCACAGACTGCGGGCAATTCGCTTCCATCACTCGTTATGTGGAACAAAACATCACCAGCAATGGTTGGATTTGGTCTGGTGGCCCTGGAAGGGACACCTGGAGATGCCTTAAGATTTCACTTTTATATTTTCCAGCCCCTGCCCTGCTTTAGTGTGGAACTCTCCCACTCCCCACGGGCTGGGAGCTCCTGTTCTCCCATCCTGCTCAGACACAACAAATCCTCTCCAGGCTGCACTCAAGGACACCTCGTTGGCCCAGGCCCCCAAAGATGGAAACGGAGCCTCTAAAAGGGGGGACAGACTTGGGCTCAATTCCATCATCCCCTGGAATTGTCACTGGAGAATGAACCCTGATCTGGGAATGGATCCAAACTGATCCAAGTGGAGCAAACTGGTGCCCCGGGGTCCATCTTGGGTGTGGCCTCTCCCGGAGAGGCTCTGCCTGCCCGAGGTGTCCCTATTGAAGGCCCTGCAATAAATCCCCATTTTATTCTCTCAATCTTGTCTGGCCTCTGTTCCAGGGAGCCTTTCTAAGGCATCACTGGGACAGCAGACGGGGGCCCTGTGTCCAGCCCTGGGGTGTGACCTGTGCCCAGTGAGGACCCGGACAGCAGGGAGGGCTCTGCCCGGGCTGCAGTTGCCCTGGGGTGCCAACACCAGACAGCCCAGCCCTGGCGGTTCTGCTGCACTCTGGATTTCTGCGGCCAGGGAGTTACTCTGTGGATTCTCTGCTCCGTGTTCCTGCCCACAGACTGTCTCCATTCTTCTCCTTTTTTCCATTTGTTGCTCTTGGCTTGCTCAGGGAGCAGAGGAGGAGCCCTGAGCTGTTCCCTGCCGGCAGCAGCAGCCCCCGTGCTGGCTGCAGGATGCTCCTGCTCCTGGGGCACTCCATGGGACGGCAGCGGGTCCGTGCTGGGCCAGGCAGCTCTGAGAAACACACCAGTGCAGCAGGGATGCCTCTGATAGCCCTGGGAGCTATTTCTGTAATTCCTGACACTCCCAGTGATGGAAACGCCTCATTTTACCCAGTGCTTCTTTCTCCATCCTGCCAGAAGCGCTTTCCAGGTGCTGCCAGGGATCTCCCCTGTGCAGCCTGAATTCCTTTCCTGCTGCCTGAACCACCCCGGGCAGGCAGAGCGCATCTTTGTCCTTGCTGCAGCAATCCTTCACATCCCCTCAGATCGATGCCATGCCCAGGTTCAACACGGCACCTCTCCCTCTCTTCCTTTGCAGAATGTCATTCCGGGCCTCTGATCATCCTTGTCGCTGTCCTCGGGGCGATCTCCAAGTGCTTCACAGCTGCCAGGAAGAAAGGAAGAGCTCAGAGCCGGTGGAACCAGGGCTGTGACCCTCCCTGCTCCAGCAGGAAGGGCCAAGAATTCAGATTTTTTATGCCTTGGCCTGAATAAACGTGAAGCAAACAGAGAGGAACGGCACAGCAGCAGCACCCGCGCAGCCCCCACTGTCCTCAGCCGCGATAAGGCTGAGCAATGTTATCTGGGAGCGCTGGAAGAAAGGGCTGCGTGGCTGAATAAATAAAAATAACATCAACTGCTGCTGCGAGTCCTTTTCAGTTAATAATCCCGAGTATCCGGATTAGGCGTTTCCCACAAAACCTTGGTGTTTTCAGTCATTTCACGGAGTGACAATATCACAATAACAACGTGACAATGGCTTTGTGGTGGGACAATGGCACACGCAGCTCACACGTGAGCAGCAGCTATTTTCTGCCAAAGAAGTTGCACTGAATTGATCCATAAACCGAAATTAAAATAAAAATATAAAAGCAGGGTGGTTTTCTTGAAGAATTTCTGAAGGTAAAAATCGAACGCTTGGGTTCAACAGGAGAGTCCCCAGGGGAAATTCTGAGCGTGGGTTGCCCCACACCTGCATTGGTGTCTCCTGCCTTCAAAATCTTTGAAATGAGGAGACAATGAGAGGGTTTGGTGATTCCTGGCTGGGTTTTCAGGGAGGTTTAGGAATCCCAGCAAACCCCTCTGCACTGGGAGTGAGCGCAGCGTGGGGGCAATGTGCTGCAGCCTGGAAAGGCATGGAGAGGCTCGGGATTGCTCCTTCCCACCTGGATCCGGCTGCCAGAGCCAGTCCTGCACCCCACGGGCTGCTCTGGGGACAGAGATGGAATTTGACACGGAGTGGAGCAGCTCCTTTATCTGCTCCTGCTGCACAGCCTGGTTTGGGGTTGTATTTATAACCAACAACAGCACCTTGACTCTCCCCTTGCTCAGACACAGAATTAATGCTGAGGCTCCCAAAATATCTTTAAATTGGCCAAGGGCAATAACCCATGGGGCACTGATCTGTTTCTAAAGGATTGACATTTAAGGAAGGAGCCGGACCATTTAAGGACTGAGTTTTTGAGCCTGGCACTAAGGCTCAAAAAACTCAGTCCTTAAATGGTCCAGCTATGGGGGGAAATGCTAAGGGGTGAAATCCCATCTCCCAGTGGGGGTTAGGGGACGTGTCAGTCTGTGAGGTCACAAATGGAACCTCTGGAGCTTTCTGTGCGCTGGGGAGAACAGCAGAGGCAGGAAACCCAGGAGAGCTGCAGGGAGAGGGGCGGTGTGGCTCTGTCTGTCCTCCCTGGATAAAAGGGACACTGCCAGGAGCCCCCCAGGGCAAGGTGACGATGGCAGTGTGTGGAGTGGGGGACATGAAAGCCGCTGCGTTGTACAGCAGCGTCTCTGTCCCACCAGGGGAGAGAGAGAGAGCTCTGGCTGTGCCATTGCACAGCAGCTGGCAGGGCTCTCACACCCAGTGTCGCTCAGAAGACACCAAACTCACACTCACACTAAAGCTGGGATAGCTCACGCGTGACCAGAGGCACAGGATCAGAGGGCCCTTCATATGGCGATCCAGCAGAGTTTATTCTGTCGCTGGAGGGGGCCAGGGATCAAAGAGGCTTGGCCAGCCCTGGCATGGCCTATAAAGGGTACAGAGCCAGGGGCCAAAAGCAGGGGCGGGGTGAAGGACCAGGGATCAGTGGGAAGGACAGAAGGGGCAGGGTGAGGGGCCTGCCAGGATGGACAGGGTCACGTTACCCATGGCCCAAGCTAAGCTGAGGGGAGAAAAGGGGCTTTTCCTCCCAGTGTGACTTGGGGGAGCCCTTTCAAACCCCAGAATCTGCCCACCACTGGCTGACACCCCCCTGGGGTTCCACCACAACAGATGAGGGCCAGCACAAATCCTTGCTCACATCCGTTCCTCTCTCCCAGGTACCCCTGCAGGAGCTCCGGGGCTCTCCTCATCAAGGAAATGATGCTCAGAAGTGATAGCAAGAACAAAGCGTCCGCATGAACTCAGCATCCCCTCCATTCCCCAGGGGAACAGACACTCAGTTCCCGGGTTTCTCATTGCATGGCTGCTGTGCTCTCCGGGGACACCCCTGCAGGGCCAGGCTGCCTCTGGAGCCACCAGGGTGACCCTGGCAGCGATTCTGGGGCTGTTCTCCTTGGCACAAGGCACAGGAGTCTCCCTGAGGGCCACCCTGAGCTCTGCCAGCAGGACTCCCTTCCCTGAGCAGGGAGCCAAAACTGCTCCAGGCTGGGAGGGAGCACCCAGCTGGGACAGCCCTGGGGACGTGTCCTGTCCGCAGGCGGGAACTCGGCCGCTCCGGTTCCCGAACACTCGCGGTTATTCACGGCACAGCCCGTGGGTGCCAGGCCGGCAGATGCAGATTTCCTCAGCCCCGTCAAGTGATTCCATGAAGTGCAGCTCACACAGCGGCTCCAGCAGGGCCCTGATCCCGCTCTGCCCTCAGCCAGTGGCCTATCGGACACGGGCCAGGTGGCTCCAGGTGTGACACCAGCGCCGAGCCGGGCACTCCGGAGAGCTCTGCAGTGTCACCGGGATGTGCAGGCTGCCGTGGGCACCACGAGCATTGATCCCGCTGTAACACGGCCACCAGGGTGTCACAGCACTGCCTCTGACACCTCGGGAGCTGGGAGGGGTGCAGAGGACAGGGGACAGAGGAGGTCCCAGGCCGGTTGTCAGCTCCTGTTTGGAGCCACATGCTGCAGTTACCGTGGTGGGGGTTGAACACCCAGCTTTGGAACTGTTCTGTGTCTCCAGGGCAGGACAGGAACTGCTGGCTGTCACCAGCACCAGCGGAGGTCCCAGGCCCACATGGGATGTCACCGTCCCCATACTGGAACAATAAACTGGGCAGCAAGTGGCCAGTCCTGCATTGCTGCAAGCCCAGGGCCACCCCTGCCCTCTTCCAGGCACACCTGGGACTCCCTGGCTGAGCCAGGTGTGACTGAGCTGTCCCCAGGGGTGGCCTGGGCTCTGCTTTCCCCAGTTTGAGACAGTCTTTGGGGAGAAGCTGCTGCCAGAGCAACCCTGGCTCCTTTTCTGGGCATGACACCAAGAGAGCTACCTGAGAGAAACCCGATTCACCCACTCTGGCCTCCCTGTGCCACCACTGTCCCCACCACGGCGTGGTGGCCCATGGCAGGGGTGTCCTCCCACAGGGATCAGCAGCTGGCTCTGTGTCCCTAGAGCCGAGCACCCCTGGAGAAGGAACAGCCCTAATTGGCTTTCAGATGACATTAAAGCCGCTTGTCCCTGGCCAGAGGGACATCCCCCAACACGCAGGGTGGGGTCTGTGTGCTGGAGTCGTACAGAAAAAATTCAAACTGAAGTTTTCTGGCTCCTCGTTCTTCAAGCGCTGCCCCAGCAATGGGGGTTGGGGTTATATTATAACCCCAATATAAGTTGCTAATCAGAAACTATACCTTATAACGATATAAGGTATAGTTTCTGATTAGCAACTGCTTAGTAAATTCCGTGGTGAACTGGAGACGGGAGGAAAACACTGGGGTGAGATGGCAAAGGCAGAACGAGAGGACACATCTAAGCCCACTGAGAGTCAGGACAGGAATGTGATGGCCAAGAGGTTGGGAATTTGAAGGACAAGAGTTTGTGATTTGAAGATATTGGGAATTTGAAGGCAGGAGAGAAAACGTCACAGGGAGTGAATGGTGGGACATGGAAGAGAGGACAGCAAGGAGTGAGCCAGGCAGAGGGGCCTCAGGTCTGGTGGGCCAGGCACTCTGAGGAGCAGATTCCATGGCCGCAGCCACTGATGAGACAGACAGCAGAGGTGACAACCCACCCATGGGATGAGGCACCGTCCCAGTGGGGTCTGCCAGGCTGGGACAAGGAGTTTTAGGCTGGAGAGCAGGGAAGGTTCTTCCCCCAGAGGGTGCTGGGCACTGCCCAGGCTCCCCGGGGAATGGTCCCGGCCCCGAGGCTGCCAGAGCTCCAGGAGCGTTTGGACAGCGCTGCCAGGGGTGCCCAGGGTGGGATGTGGGGGGGTTTAGGCAGGGCCAGGATTGGAATGGATGATCCTTAGGAGTCCTTTCAACTCAGGAGATTCTGATTTTAAGAACAGAGGGGATGTTCCTGCAGAAGGTATCTGGCACCAGAGGACAGATGATCTCTGAAATCCCTTCAAACCAAACTTTGTAATGATTCCATGGCTCTGTGGTTCTATTTTGGCAGCTGCTGCAGGTGCAGCTGAGACCTGCACGTGCACCACTGTCCTGTGCAAACGCTGCTGCTGTTTCCTTTAAGGCTTTGGTTGTTATTTCTTCCTCCTTTTACTCATTTGTTTTAATATAAAACCTATCAGGCTTTTGAGCACAGCTGCTTCTCATGCTGGGGAAATTAATGGTGCCCACTGCACATCGGCCGTGTTGATTTTAATATTGAATATAAATGTAGGGGCACAACTACAAATTGTGCAGAAAGAGAAAGTCAAGGCTGGAGAGGGGGCAGTGAACTTGGTCATCCTGCAGGTTCATAAGCAGAGGGCAGGCAGCAAAAACTTCCATAAATCCCATAAATCCCATAAATCCATAATTCCCTTCCACCCAATCCCTACAGAGCCAACCCCAAGGGGTGCCACAGTCCTGCCCAGGAATCTGCCCTGAAGATGCCCTCACTCAGGGCTCTGGGCATGCGTGGGGGGCAGCAGAGCTGGCAGGAGCCTGTGGGTTTGGGATGGGTTCTGCTGCTCCACGGTGCTTTATGGCCAGGCTGTGAGGTCAGCTCAACCCCTCCTGTGCCAGCTGGGCCCCTGCCAAAACCTCGTGTACAGAACAAGGACAACGCTGAGAGAGAGAAGCGATGAGCTCCGAGCTCTCAGCGCTAATTACCGGCCGTGATTGGTCTTGCTAACACCTCCCCAGGCCTGCAGCCACATTTCCTCACCTGCTTTTCACCCTGGTGGTGCTGGAGACACAATTGGAATCTGCCAGGCCCCTTGGAGGGATGTAAGACAATTTCCATGCCACAATTACCTTGTCATGCAGCAGGAGCTGGAACATGAGGCCCTTTCCCTGTGACCTGATCACCGCTCCTGAGCTCTGCCAGAGCCACCAGCTGCTGCAGCCTGGCCCTGGAGCTGTACTGGGCTTGATGCCTTAAGAGCTGGGAAAAACCAGGGGCAGCCCCAGCA
>VYZT01061879.1:0-11506 GCA_013400735.1 Pomatostomus ruficeps | reverse complement strand
ACAACTAAAAAAACCCCAAACCACAGCCCTCGTGCTGTCGGAAGCTCGTCCTGCAGCCCAGAACAGAACCAACACCCCCGCTGTCCCCGGGGGAGCTGCAGCAGAGCCCGTGCGGCACGAGAAGGAACGGCTGGCGAGGGTTTGGTGCTTCAGCCGTCTCAAAACCGGCTGTTCATGGCCCCCTCCCCTCTCTGCCCACTCCACACCACGTTTAAGCAGCATTTTGGCACAGTGGAGGATCCCTGTGGATGCTCAAGTGGCAGATGTGCCCCAAATAGGGGCCAAGTGCATCCCCCCAGAGCTCCAAAGGGATGAACACCGGGGCAGGAGGGAGGGAGGGAGCTCTGCTGCACCTTGCCCCCACCATCCCAGGAGACGGAAGCTCTGCAAAGGCTCCGTTGTACTTACCTGATAATTTAGAGACTAAATTCTTCCATCTTCATCACAAAATAAAACAAAACCCAACAAGCTCTGTCCCACAGCTGCGTTTGGATATGCAGATTGAGGTGTCTGAGGCCAAACTCCTGTTTCCATGGCCCTGGCAGTAGATGAAGCGTGGCCTTTCCCTCCAGGCCTGTGCCAGCATCCCACCCCTCAGGCGGGACAGAGGCACCCAGTGTGGCCTCTAATAACAACGGGGGTGATTATGGCATGTGGCACCATGTGGCACTGAGCTGTGCCTCGCACCTGGGCTGGCCATCAGCTCCCCGAGAGCCGTCCTGCATCCAGCACGAGCCACTGCAGAGCCGCCTCACACACTGACTGCTCTAAGGGCAGCCTCGCCTTCACTGCCCCGAGGCCTCCATGACTCCCAGTGGGATCTGGGACAGCTCTGGGTATTTCAGCACTGCGGAACAGCTGGGAAGAGCTCATGCACTGCCCACCTGAGAAGCACAGAGGGAAACAGCTCCGCTGCAGGGGTCAGCCATGCCACAGCATCTCCTGGAACAGCAACAGGGGCTCCACATCCACCTCCCTCCCTCCAGCCCCAAACTCACCGACGTTGGTGGGGAAGATGTCCTCGTTGTTGATCTGCACCTCGATCCAGTCCATGAGCAGGTTCATGTACTGGGGCGCGGACAGGGCCGTGGGTTTGCGGTACTTGTGCTCGTCCTGCCACCGGTACTCGTACTTGGGGCCCCCCGACATGACGGGGCAGGACTGCTCCGTGCAATAGTCACTGATGGTGCCGTAGATGAGGTTGATGCGGTTGAAGAAGTCCACGACGTGCACGGCCACCCAGTCGTTCTGCTCCTCGCCCGGTGGCAGCTGCACGGCCACCTTCAAGTCCAGGCCGGCGTTGAGCGAGGCCTGGGCCTTCTTGTGCAGCTCAAACCGCTGAGTCCCCGGCTCGAACTTGCGCTTGGGCCGGAAGGTTTTGTCTTTATTGAACACTTGCTTTAAAGCGTGGGACATTTTCCTGCTCTTGCGGCTCTTCCAGGCCCACAATGGTGACAGCTGGAGGTGCGGCCACTTCCCGGGGCAGGGCTGGGATGACTCTGATCTTCACAGAAAGCTCCC
The DNA here is from genome assembly GCA_013400735.1 of Pomatostomus ruficeps. Taxonomy (NCBI): domain Eukaryota; kingdom Metazoa; phylum Chordata; class Aves; order Passeriformes; family Timaliidae; genus Pomatostomus; species Pomatostomus ruficeps. The sequence goes on along the minus strand of VYZT01061879.1, from coordinate 9,985 downwards.
TCTGCTCATCTGGTCCTGATCTGCAACACAGCACAGAAGGGCAGCGATTAGGAGCAGCTCTCTCAACAGGAAACCTTGTCTAAATCCCATAGGAAGAGATCTGGGTTGCCATCTGGGCCCTCGCCCCACATCTGAGACGGGGGGGAGCCACGGCAGCTTTCCTTCCTCCCCCTTCCCTTCCCTTCCCGGCTGGAGCGGAGGCTCGGCTCGGCTGGAGGGGTGACCTGGGCTGAACAGAGTCACCTCCTGACCTGTTCCACGTGGGAATGAGGGAACAGGCCCCACAGCCACGGGTGGGGGCTGCCACCCACCCCAACCCTGCAGAAACGCCACCACCTGCTTGGCTCCGATGCACTGACAAGGAAGGGTAAAACCAGCTGGGTTTCACCCAGACCCCATTTTCACCCACGCATCCCCCTTTGGGAACAAGGCCAGGGCGTGCCAGCCCCCAGCACAGCTCAGAGCTGCCGCCAGACAGCCCCCGCCAAGCCAGGCACTGAAAGTGCAAGACAGGAACAAAGGGGTGGAGGGGAACGAGAAGAAGAAGTCACAGCTCAGGCACCCGGAAAGCAAATATCCTGAAATAACACCAGCCCTGAGAGCAGCCTCTTCTGCAGGTGCACACAGACCATAAACGTATTTCCCATTTCAGTTCAGCTCCGTTTACAAATTGAAAAGTGGAAGATGAGGGAAAGCTCATCTTCCTCTTCCAGCCTGTAGAAAGGAATCAGCTCCAAGGGTGAGACGCGAGTTGAGATCTGAAGGGATGCTGACGAGAAACACAGCTCTGTTTATCTGTAGCTAATTATACCTCCTTTGTTCCCACATCCAGCCCCTTGCAGAATTTGTGTCAGGCTGCTCTTTGATGGAAGCTTAAGGCAGAAAGCTTTGTGTACCAAAAATATTATTCTACATGTGCTGGACAGAGAAATGAATAAAGTAACAGAAATTAAGCTGATGCCTTAAATAGCATAAATAAGTTTCCATAATTTCATAAGCAAGCAAGCCAAAAAAAAACCCCTCTTCCCAAGCAGAACCTGCTTAATTTACATGAGGCCACAGTGCTGTTCCAATAGGTAAATAGTGCTCTCAAATGCCGGCAAGCACATCCCAGACTCAAGGTCACGACTACCACGGCTGCAATCGAGCCCGTCTCGAACAGATGCTGCAGTGCTAATCAGCAGTTCTTCTCTGGAGAAAGATTAAAAAGCTTTAAAGCCAAGGTCTCTTGTTTCTTCATTTAATTACAGTGAGGAAGAAACCCCAAACCACTCCAGTTCACCCCACTAAGAATAGGCTCAACATTTCCTGCGGGGATGGGCTCAGTAACCTCTTCCGTACAGGAGCTGAGAGATCCAAACTCCAACATGGCTACGATGTGTTGGGAGAAACCCTAAAAGCATTTTAATGTGGTTCAGTGAGATCCACCATGGGCTGAGAGGTGGATCCATAGCACACATGTCATCATGGAACGGTCTGGGTTGGAAGGAACCTTAAAGACCATCCAGTTTCAACTCCCTGCCATGGGCAGGGACACCTTCCACTATTCCAGGTAGCTCCAAGCCCCATCCAGCCTGGCCTTCCTGCTGCCAGAACAGCTGCTGTGACCCTGTGAGCCACCACAGGGGAGGCAAACCCAGCGCAAACCCCGGGCAGACGTGGCCTCTGGAGTGTGATCCCGCCCCAGACGTGGCAGAGGAAGAAGCGAAGGGTGTGGAGAGGCAGCTGAGCAGCGCTGGTTACCAGGAGCTGTGTCACAGCCTGGCCACATCCTGCGGCAGAGCCGGAAGCTCCAGGGACTGCGCCCACCCCGGAGCCGAGGCACAGCCCCCAGGGAACCAGCAATGTGGGCAGCAGGTGCTGAGGCCGCTGCTGCTTCCAGCAGGAAGCCCAGAACTTGCACATGATGAGTTCCCTGCACTGGAGATGAGGAAAGCGTCCTCTCATACAAGAAACCACAAAGCAGCAGCAGCACCGCCCTCCACACGGCTCCCCGAGCACCCACAGCATCCCTGGTGCAGCGAGACTCCAGCCCTGCTTCTGGTCTGCAGGCTCTGCACTGCAGGGCCGGGCACGGACAAGGATGGGGTAAAACCAAACATCCCCTGGCTTAGGCCACACACATCGAGAAACAAACACCAACCATTTTTCTCATTTGAGCAGGATGGAGAGACTTTTCACAGAATCCTGGAATATCCTGAGCTGGGAGGGACCCACAGGGATCATCAGTCCCACTCCCGGCCCTGCACAGACCCCCCAACAATCCCACCCTGGGCAGCCCTGGCAGCGCTGTCCAAACGCTCCTGCAGCTCTGGCAGCCTCGGGGCCGGGACCATTCCCTGGGGAGCCTGGGCAGTGCCCAGCACCCTCGGCGGGAAGAACCTTTCCCTGAGATCCATCCCAAGCCCTGGCACAGCTCCAGCCGTTCCCTGGGCTCCTGTCCCTGGCCCAGAGCAGAGCTCAGCCCCGGCCCCTCCGCCTCCCCTCGGGAGGAGCTGCAGCCCCCGAGGAGCCTCCCCTCAGTCTCCTCTGCTGCGGCTGAACGAGCCAAGTGCCCTCAGCTGCTCCTCAGCCCCTTGCCCAGCCCCGTGTCCCTCCTTTGGACACTCTCCAGCAGCTCTGGATCCTTCTGATCTCGTGGTGCCCAAAGTGCCCCCAGCACTGGAGGTGAGGCCGCCCCAGCGCAGAGCAGAGCGGGACAATCCCTCCCTGGGCCTGGTGCCCCCCAGGACACGGTGGCCCTTTGGGCTGCCAGGACACACTGGGGACTCAGATCCAATTTGCCACCAACAGGACCCCCAGGTCCCTTCCCTCGGTGCTGCTCTCCAGCCTCTCGTTCCCAGTCTGTCCCAAAATCCAGGGCTGCCCCGTCCCAGGGCAGGATCCAGCACTTGCCCTTGTCACACATCCCAAGGTTGGGGTTTCCCAGCCCTCACATTTGTCAGGGTCTCCGTTCAGGGCAGCGTTTACTCGGTATCGAGGCAGTACTCGTCCAACAAACAAATTCCTGATCCTATGGAAACATCATCCCTGAGAACTGGGGAGCTCAACACAGCAGCAATTGTCTCTCAGACGATTCAGCATCTGTGTGAAGCATTAGCAAAATGAGTAGCTGAGACATCAAGCAGATGCAGCCTATTTAATTATGGTCTCTGACTGCAATGAGCTAAAAGAAACATTTAGCTCTAGGAAAAAAAAAATAAAAATAAAGAGGCACAGAGACCAAAGCATCCCTGACATTGCTCGGAGATGATATCATCTGTACAACACCTACTTCCACAGGCAGGAGTCACAGCTGCCACCGCCCCCGCACACAGGGGAAAGGAAAGGTTGGGGACAATTGGGAAATGGGACATGCAAAGCACCTGGATGGTATCTGCAAGCTTAAAGGTGAGGGCAAAAACCACTCCCCCCCAAACAAACCTCAGTACATTTTGTTGTCTTCTCCCTTGAGCCAGCCAAGATCACAGCAGACGTCAGCGGTGCTCCAGAGGACCTTGGCCATCGCTCGGGATCACAGAGCCCATGACCCCCGTGGGCTGTCCGGGGCACAAACACACCTCCAGCTTATCCCAAGGACACGGGAGGAGCAGCTCCCCGCTGTGCTGGACTTGCCTGCCCAGAGCTCTCAAGGCCTGGCCCTCCCTTCCCCTCCCATCCCAAAAGCTCCTTTTTTCTGACTCCCTGCCTGTGCAGCTCCAGTCCTGAGCTGGTTTTGCTGCCAGGGCTGTTGGCATTGTCCTGCCATTCCTCCTCCCTCGCCAGGAATGCTGGATCAGGTGGAGCTGCCTCGCTCTAACACCAACTCTGGGCAGAGGAGGGCCAGGCAGCTGCTTCCCAACTCTTGGTCACTTTTAAAGGCAGCTCAGAGTCTGGAAAAGGGAAGAGTCACATCCTCCAGAACACCGGGAAACTGCCTCCCCTTGAGCCCTGCTGCAGCCATCCCGAGGCTTCCCAGGAGCCAGCAGAGTTCCCGACAGATCCTGCCCTCCCCACAGAGGCAGAATGGCCCAAAAAGGACTTCAGGAGTCCCATGACTGCTCCATCAGTGCCAGCCCCAGCAGCACTCCATGCTCCCCTCTGCTGCCGACACTGCGCAGGGCTTCAACAGCAGCCAGGGAACACCAGCAAGGCAGGGAACACCAGCAAGGCAGGGAGAAGCCAGCAAGGCAGGGAGAAGCCAGCAAGGCAGGGAGAAGCCAGCAAGGCAGGGAGAAGCCAGCAAGGCAGAGAAAAGCCAGCAAGGCAGCAGTCAGCAAGCTCCTACCTGTGCTCCTGGCCTGAGCAGGTCACTCCTGCAGAGGCTCAGCCCTGCTCCGCACCCTCTGCCAGCATTGGCAGGCGCCGAGGCCGAGCTTCCTTTTTCAAAAGAGGGGAAAAAACCTCCCCGTTTGTTTCATGGGCGGCCACAACCCGGAGGCTCCGCAGCTGGGGAGGGGTCAGACACGAGGCCACTTCCCTCCCCCGTGACCCCAGTGCCGGGGCGGCCACATCCTGCTGCCTCTGGTACAACAGCCCTCCAGCACAGCCCAGGGAGCGAGGCAGCTCTGAAAATCAGGGATTTGTCCCGTTTCCTTCCTGGGAAGCCAGGCTGCTGCCCTCGAATCCCACCGAGTCCAGCTGCTTGCAACCCTTGGGTGGGGAGCCACGATCCTGCTTCCCCCTGAGCCATTCCCAGTGCCCTTAATGCCACGCCAGAGTTCCCAACACAGGACACAAAACCTCCCAGACTGATAAAGCAGCTCTGATAAAGATATTTTGGATGCACTGAACATTTCAAGTAAAAACTTGAATTTACAGGGTGAGAAGGAGAAGAAAAGCAGCTTCAAACAGGCAACTTGCACAAAACAGCCGAAATGGATGCACACGCACATTTTTTCCAAAATTACAACCCCCTCTTTTCAAAAATCCCTTCCCATGGCCACTCTGCACTAGCTCAGTGTCTCGGGACAGGATGCTCTTGGTTTTCACCGATCAAAGGAGAGATTTTCCTACAGAGAGCAGGGACCAGAACAATCCTGGCAGCCGCACTGCACTAATGGCAGCCAGTTCCTGCACCCCCAGAGCCAGTCTGGCAACCAGTGAGGGCTCGTCCTCCCGGGACAGGATTTCCAGCTGCTCTTTTGAATTGATCTGCGATATGAGGAGCGAAGGTCTGCCCCGTGCTTACCTCGGGCAGGGCAGGGCAGGGCGAGGAGGGCTCAGTGCGGCTGGAAGGCACCCCTGGCCATTCATAATCCCGGCCAGCCGGCACTTCCACATCAGCCGCTTCCTGTCTGGCACTGAGCGCAGCCTCCCGGCCCCGGGAGCTGCCAATGTTTTCCCAAAAGCTAATCCTTCCCCTCTGCAAGCCGTGTCTCTCCTCCGCAGGATCGCTCCATGTTGCTGCAGGAGAGCCAAGCCACGGTCGCTACCCTCAGCTTTGCCTTCCCTGTGCCCCGGGCTTGGTCCCGGCAGCAGAAGCTGCTCGGAAGTTTCTGGAGAAGGAGCAGCTCAACCCGGCCCAGCTGCACCTCCAGCCCCACTCCATTCTGCTGCTCTGCAGGACAACATCCACATTTTTCTTTTGCAAAGTGCTTTCGCAGCAGCCTTTGCAACCAAATCCGAGCAGGGGCACGCTGGAAATGCTGAATTCCCAAGGTTTGGGCAAACAAAGAGCCTTTTGTCTTTCACCAGAGTCAGATTTAAGAAGGTCCTGCCTGTCGCCAGCCACCCCCAGGCCCTGCTATTCCAATCTGCTGCACAATTTGGAAATTCCCAAGTAAGAAACTGTAGAGCCACCAGTTCTCCTGGGACTTCCCGCATCTCCTGGGACTTCCCACATCTCCAGGCCCTTCCTGGAAAAAGGGTGGCTTAGGAGAAGGGAAGGGGTTGGTGTAGGAGCAGGACAGGCTCTTTACACATCTCCAAGCCACGGAGAGGCAGAGCCCATCTGCAAGGCCATATGCATGAGAAAAGGAAAAAGCAAAATAAAAGACCAAAAATAGTTATCCTGGGCTTTAACTGGCATCTCCTTTGCCCCTGCAAGGCCGAGCATTCCAGACAATCCTAAACTCAAGTCAGTTTATGGAATAGAGAAAAGCCCTGGCAAATTAAGCCACGGCAGGGACAGCAAAGGACCCGCCCGAGGTGAGGGGAGCTCTGGCAGAGCCCATCCAAGAGCTGCAGGTGGGAATGGGGCCGCTTGGAGCAGAGAGCCCAGGGCAGCCAGCAGTGAGACACCAGCACCCATCCCGGGCAGATGGAGGAACAGGGGGTTTATTGCTCAGCTTCAAGCTCAGGATTTGCATCCAGACCATGGCCAGTGACAGGAGGGACGCTATGGGTGACACTGCTCACACTGCACAGGGATGCTGAGGGGGGGCAGGCGAGGGAGTGAGTGCTGGGGAGGCTGGAAAACCCAGTCTGGCAGGGAAGAGGGAAGGCAAGAACCCCGAATTTCCCGTGTGGTTTGTCCCCCTGGCCTCCCTCCCCACAGCTACAGAGGGAGAGAAGCCACACGAGAAAGTTCTGTAAAAGTCCCCCCCTGCTCCCCGCCCCGAAGGGGAAGCTCAGGCAGCAGATGCTGCAACTTCCAACTGTTCCTGTGGAACAGCAGAGACTGCAGGGAGCCCCACGGAGCCCCGGGTGTTACTGACTCAGGGCCAGCCCTGCTGCCTCTTACGTGACGTCTGCATCCATTGCAATGTCAGAGCTGCTGCTGGAAGCTTTCCACGGATCCGGCGGGATGGGGCTGCGTGTGGGGACAGAGCTAATCCGCTGCAGGCTTTGCAGGGCTGTGCTAAGCTGACAAGCTGGGTCACGCCTCCGGCACACAGGTTAACTGCACACACGAGAATCTGCAGGGCAGAGCGCGGCCCGTGACGGCAGGGCGGGAGCAGCTCCCTCTGCTCCAGGTCCCCGAGCAGCCTGGTCCCTCGGGAAGGCCTCTCGCTGTCCCCACTGCGGGGCTGGCAGGGCAGGGCGGTGTTTATCAAGTCCCAGCTGAGCTGCTCATCTCTCCCTGCTTGTGCAGGCTCTGCACGGCCCTCACTGGACAGGGACATTTCTGAGCCCACAGCAGTTCCATTTCCTCAAACTTCGGGATCTGCCCCCACCCAAGTCAAAGCTAACATCAGTCTGGAGCATGAAATTTGCATTAGGATGATAAAATTACTATGGCACCATTCTAACTTCCCAGGAAGTGTGGGATCACACCCCAGGGCTGAAGCGGAGCACGAGCTGGCCACACGGCCGGCCTTTCCCAGAGCGTGGATAATCCCAGGGACAAACATCCCTTTGCCCACGTTGATGTCACGCGTTGGGATGAACGGCAGGATTGTTTCCCTCTGACAGCAGAGGCCCACGAGGCCTCTCCTGCCCTGGCAGGAGATATGGGAGTAACTCAATCCCTTAGCACAGCTCCAGGCACAGAATGAGCCCACAGATGCAGACCACCTCAGCACCAACCACATCACACAGCGCGAGGAACGAGGGAAGGAAGCAAAGGCAGCCAGACAACAGCCCCAGGAGAGGCCTGCAGAACATACAGAGCCTTTCAGTGCAGCCACGGGCCCAGCTCAGCTCCTGCTTCAACCTCAGCCATGGTCTGGTGGCTCCAGCTCTTCTTCTGTCCCAGGAGTTCCCTGCAGTCAGCACAGGGTCACACACGGGAGGGTCTGGCAGCATCACCACGGCTGCCTCGTCTCACTCACACTGACCCAGCCCCAGCCCCAGCCCCTTGGGACCTTGGCCAGGTTTTCTGGAGGAAGTCAAAGCTGTCACAGTGTCACGGATTGTTTTGCTCTGGTTTTGCCCACTTGCAAAAGTTGTTGTTTCATTGGGGTTTTTTTCTGGCCTTCGCTGCCTCCATCCCTTCCTCTGCCCTCCCTTCCGCAACAACCCAGCCAATTCCACCAGGAGCAGAGCAGCACCTCTGCCACACCAGCAGCTCCAGGGGGAGCAGGCAGCGAACCAAACCAGGCCTCAGGGACAACTCTGCCTCCCAGGGGCATCTGGAAAAAGCAGGATAAAGGTGCAGCCTAAGGTGCACTCTTTATTGACAGCATTAGCTGGGTATTACATATTCCTAGACATAAGCTGATAAACCTCCAGCAAAGCTGGTTCTGGATCCACTTACAGCAGCATTTATGGCTCAAGAACCAGAAAATACTTCCCTGTCTTACTAGAAATCAAAACTCAGAAGCTGAAAGCAATTCCCAGACCTGTGGGCAGGACTGGGAAGGTTTTGCAATCTCTGTGCTCTGACCCCAGATACTTTCACTACTCACAAGGGACATTTTCCCTTCCATTAGTGTGGCCATGGAGATCCCTGGCCCTCCCAGAGGAGCAGGAGTGACCAAGCACAGCACAGATCCGGAGAGTCCGACCTCCAAACTGGGACTAAATCACCCCATGCCAGTGCGGGGGGTTCTTTTCACCCCTTCAGCAGAAGGGCTGTGTTAGATGTGGACACGGAAGCTGCTGGCAAACAGCTCCAGAGGCAGCTGAAGTGAGGCAGAAGAACTTTGCTCAGGATGCTGAGTCCACTGCAAGCTCGCCAAGCCTTGGCTAAGCAATGGGAGAGCCCATTTCCATGGCTGGTGATGGCACAGGTGACAGTGCAACCCCACGAAGCCAACGGAGCATCCCAGGAGCTGCAAGGAGAGCCAGGCACAGGGAAGCAGCTCCCTGCTCAGCACCCGGACTCGGCTCCTCCGTATAAACCAACAGCTCCAAGTTTTGCCACCATTGGCAAGAATTCCCAATGCTCCTGTCCCTCTTTCTGGGGATTTTGAAGGGTCACAAGCTCACCCCAGGTTCACCTCACAGTGACGAAGACAGAAAGCGAATCCGAAACCTGGGATACACAGTCCAGGGAGCAGCAACAGACAAACAGGGAGCTGGATGTGAGCCTGAAGTTGGGAGAGGAAGCAGAGTGCAAGGACGAAGCCCTGGGGACTGGGATAAACAGGTGGCTGGGGAAGTTTCACATCTCCCAGCAAAAAACCCTCCCTGCCCTGCAACTTGGCAGAAGATTTCCAGACCGGAAAGGGGCTTTTAACAAAGGGATGGAAATCCAGAAAGTGTGGCTGTTCCGCAGCTCCAAGCTCTAAGAGGAGGAATCCTGCCTTTCACCAGCACTGACAGAAATGTTTTTCCCAAACATCTGTGCTGGACACTGGACAACTCCAGATCCCCTGTCCTTTCCCTCCAGAGGACTTCCTGCCCTTTCCTTCTGCCTGTCCTTCTCACACAGCTTTCTCTGAGGGAGCTGAGCTCACTGTGCTGCAGATCAGAGCAGAGATCTCTGTAAGATCAGGATTCCTGAGCCCGCAGCAAGAGACAGAAGCAGAACAAGAGTTTGCTTTCAAGTTCTTCTGACAAGTTCTCGCTCATGACAGCTGAGCCGTGGCTCAGCATGACCTGAAAAAAAGAGGAAAATTCCCCATTCCCCGACCAGTTTAGAGACTGAAGGGTTTGAACTTCAGGGCTATGCCTTTACCTAGAGCAGAAACACGCTCCAGCTGGGCTGGATAAAGTCGGGGGGAAGAGGTGGGATAAAACAGGGAAGTTGCAGACTGTAACTTCGCAGTTGTGCCACCAACCCCCTTGCTCTCCGCGATGGGGTTTTTTTCCTCATTATGAATTTTTGGGTTGCCCATGAACCCTGCAGGGTCCGTCCCCTTCCCGACCCCTCTGCGGGGAGGGGACCGTGCCCACCAGCCAGGGCTCTGCTCGGGGATGTCCCATCCAAGGGGATTCTCCTCCGGGCCGGGCCAGCACAGGCAGATCCATGCCCTGCTCCACGCCCCGATCCATCGGATCCCCGCCCTGCCCACCCCGGGGGGCTCCGGGCCCTCCTGAGGGGTCTCAGCCGGGGCCGCGGCCGCCATCGCCCCCCGCCCAGGCGAACACAAACAACGCCCACAGCGGGGATGCGGCAGCCGCGGCTCAACAGGTCCCGGCCCGCCCCGCCAAGGCCGGGAAGGGCCCGGCCCGGCCC